>JACEGR010003598.1:0-102020 GCA_014170235.1 Listronotus bonariensis | reverse complement strand
CGATTACTACAATAATTCGTAATAATTCGCCTTTCCTGCTGACATTATTTTTTAAAGTGATTTTTAGTGTTGTAAATTATTGGGTCCATTTGACGAAATATTTTAGTAATGTATTCTTTTTAATTATGGGTCCCTGATAAAGTGTCAATCCAGCCAGGAAACGTTAGGATAAATTCAATAGTGGCTTTATTTGCCTGTCTCCATCCCGCCATACTACTCAAACAAATTAATCGCTTACGGCACGAAAAATAAATAATTATTAAGATTAGATTTACTAACTATTTTCCGGCGGTTTTCATATACGTAGATACAAAACCGCCCGATGGCGGTTTTATTCTAATAATTGAGCACGACCGCTCGGAGATCGTTTAGCCAGTGCCTTATTTAAATTTTATTAACCAAAATAACAGCTATTAACAAAGAACCAAAGTATAAAAAATATTAATAAAACATTTTAATGCACCTATTAATTTTACAGTAGAATAACCATTAGGTAACTTAATTTATTGGTTATATTTATTTAGCTTATTATTAATTTATTGCTATAAATTAATTTTAAATTTATTATAATGCGTATAATTACTACAAAAAATTTGTAATCGGGTAACTATGTTTTTTCTTCTACAAATAAAATTATTTATATCTTTTCTTTTTTTTAATGTTAAGGTTTAAAAATGAAAATAATTTGCATAGCCACAAAATACCAAATAAAGTAAAAATATTAAAAGTAAATAACATAAAAAACAGGGTTGTTCTATTTATGTCAATAAAAAAATTGTTAAAATATGTTCCCTGAAGAAATCATAAACGTTGTACAGTTTTCGTTCCTTCTGGATAGTGATGTGATTAGACGTTGGAAGAAAGTTCATACCGGGCTCTCACGTAATATGGTGCATGGAGGATGTAAAAGATGTTCTGAGGCCCTGAGGAAGATAGGAAACTCCCTGCTAAATTGAAAATGCATACTTTTTCTGAAGCTAGGCGCTGTGAGTGAAGATTCCTATAACCTGATGTTGTTCTGTTTGGCGTTCTGCACAAGGTTATTTCCAATGGCGGAAAATGGAGGCGGGCGCCGTGGAGGGCGTCAGTACTGAAATATACCGGTTATGCGCGATACCAGTAGCAGTTCTTTGAAAAAGGCCGAAATTTATGCATCTCATAGCTTTTAAATATTACTTAGATAGAAATTTCTGGGAGCTACAAAGATTGACTATTTAGATTTTCCAATGACGAAGTCCTGGAAAGCTTAAGTTGCGACATCGCACATATGACCGGAAGGGAGGAAGCTTAACTAAAATCAAAAAAGCCATTAATAAGCAATTAGGATTAAGATAAACGTTGTATTTACTATACAACATTTAAAAACTTAAGAAGCTTATTCAACACTAATTTTTAAATTATTTGCTAGAAAATCCTGATTAGAAAATTTAATAAATTTTTATAGTAGAGTCAATGAATCCGTTAAACAGGCAATGGTCGAAAGTCCTCTATATCATATTGTTTAAAATCGGAAACATTTCAAAGGAAAAAATGTATTACTTAAACAATTTATAGTGTGTCTACGTAAGTTGACGTCATAGGGATTTTTTTATTAATAATTGTACAAAAAAAATATTTTTAAAAAGTTTTGCATAGTCCAAAACCAAAAATACAATCATCAGATATCAAATTGTTTCAATCAACTACGAGGGTTGGCCAAAAAATATAATTTTTGCTCAAGAGTGAAGTACCTGTATTTTGGCCACTATCGCAAATTGTTATATATAAAAGATGTTTAGAAATAAAGATTACTTTTAAATATGCATTTTCGTTTGTTTGCAAAAAAAATAAGTTTTTTCTGCAAACATCAATAAAATTTAAGTTTGTACATTAGTGCATTGTACATTTGTCCTATTTTAATAACAGTTTATTTGAAATGTTCATTTGAGACTATCCTAAAACATTTATAATTATTAAATATAGTGCACTAATGTACAAACCTAAATTTTCTCTATTAGTTATATAGGAATCCATGTTTTTTTAGTATGTTATCAGCCAGCTGAGATACAATGAGTAGCTAAAAATGCAAAATTTTCAAAATCGCCCTGTAGCTAAAAACTAAGATAGCAATAATGGCTTTGTTTATAAAATTTTTTTGTTTCACAAAAAAGTAACTTAGGTTTGCAAAAATCGCAAGGTTTTATTTTTAATAATAACTGAGATACCCCACTATTGCAACCAACATGGGATATGGGGTACCCTGCGCAATGCACAGCCAAAATTTATTTTATTTGTTAATTTAGCCTATTTGAAGGTCATTGACTTGTTTGATACACCTAATCTTACTGCAAATCAGATCTTTGTTGTAACAATGATAATATCCCATTTTTTTTTTCCTAAATTTATTTATTTATAGTTTTTTTTTTTAATTTGTAAGGTAATAAAGAAATTTATTAAAACCTAGTTTAACACATTTTTTAAATAAAATATGAGATAGTTTATAAAAATTAATAACCTAATTTATACAGGCAATTACGTAAATTTTTAAACGGGAAATATGTAAATATTTTTTAACGAAAACTTTGTTCATATATTTTAAAAAGTTGATGACATCTTTATTAGGTAGAGTAAACTCTTTTTAAAAGTTTACAATTATGCCATATTTTATGATAGTGTCTGCACGATTTTCTGCAAATCGCTAGGTCGATTTAATTAAAATGTTTGCTTAACCAAGAAGTCTGTTTTAGGGAAGATTATGCTATTATCTTAACCCTTTAGCCAATTAATTACTTGTGCTAATAAAAACGTTCCTTGAAAACCGTAGTTATTAAAATGTTTAAGCAGATTATTTATTCTTTTTAGAATTAAACAAACATTTATTGCTGGTGGCATAAATTCTTTTTGCTTAGAAAGATTATAATATTAGTTGTCTAGTTTACAAATGTTATAAGTGCATTTTTTAGAAAAAGTAACTTGTATGCACTAACACTAGCATATAATTATTTACAAGAACTTATCTCTGCACACAAGTAGCAAATTATTTAAAATTCCAATCGTGTAAGGTACTTTTAGTCTAGAATTGTGACAAAGTTTTAAACTTTAAAATTCATATAACCTTATAAAATTCATTTTGCACTTAGAACATGTGTAAACTAGACCATCAATATACAGGGTGTCTCTAAAAGGTCTGTATAAAATGCTACCATAGACTCCTTGGGCCAAAATTTAACGATCTGACGCAATTTACTTTAGTCGAAAAGTTTCCTTTTACCTCGTTTAACACACCCACGGTACGTTAGTATTTAGGCTTTTTAGTCTTTGTAGATTGTATAAAGTTAAAAAAATAAATACAAAATCGAAACCTTCTTTTATTTTTGCTGTTAAATATAGAAGGAATCACCTGCAGTCGTTGCGTTTGTTCAAAGTGTTATTGCTTTTTTTCCTCAGTATATTATGATTATAAATGATAATTTTTATTCTTTCACAATTTTTGCACATAAAAGATATGGATTCTTGATATATAACGCTAAAAGCAACCATTTTTGAGATATTGTAGATTAGACGTTTAAGTTCACATTAAAAATTTCCTTCACATTCGTTTACGCTTTATTTAGGGCTGGGTTTCTCTTAAAGGTGTGGACAAATTGGTACTATAATTTTTTTATCCAAAAATACAACGATTTAACTCAGTTGGTCCCAGTTAAAAACTGATTGTTTGCGAGATACAGGGTTTCCAAGTAAAAAAAAAAACAAATGGAAAATTTGACACACTGTATCTAGCAACCAAGCAACATTTTGACAAAGTAATTGTATCGAATATTTTTTTCCAAAGAATTTGTGATGGCATTTTGTAAAGACTTTTTGGACACTACCAGGTGGCTAAGATAAAGCGTAAAGGAATGCAATGGAGAACTTTTGTATGGAATATAATGTTTAACCTGAAATATCGGAAAAACGGTGGTTCGAATCGATATTTATCAACTATACCTTTTTTGTGCAAAAATATGGCACAATAAAAAATCATTACCAAAATTAAAATCTGCCAAGGCAAAAAAACTCCTGGACACTTTAAACTAGTGCTGGCAACCGAAACCGGTTTTTCGGTTAACGGGTTTTTGGTTAACCGCGGTTTTGGCTAAAACCGAAAACCGGTTTTCAAATACCGGTATACCGGTTTTAAAAACCGGTTTTCGAATACCGGTATACCGGTTTTAAAACATCGGTTTTCGAATACCGGTTAACCGGTTTCGGATAATCGGTTTTCGAATACCGGTTTTTTAAATAATCAGACAAAACCAAAAACCGGTTCTTCGAATTTTAATTAATTGGTTTTTGGTTGATTGCAGTTTATATCTAAAAAAAAATATATTTTTAAAATCGGATATTGGTTGACAGATTAGACAGGGTGGTACATTTAACTTTAGACAGGAAAATAACCGAGAAAACGCGGAAGAAAATGTTTCAGGTAAAATTGTTTGAAATAAAGAAACAAATTAATTAGTATCACTAGTTTTTTGTTTTTCAAATGGGAACCTTAATTTTTTGGTTTAGTTGAGAACCGTTCTCGGTTTTAAAAACTGTTTTCGGTTTTTGATTTTAAAAACTGGTTTCGGTTTTTCGGTTTTGAAAACCGTCTTCGGTTTTAAAAACCGGTTTTCAAAACCGGTTTTTAAATATTCGGTTAACCGGTTTTAACGAAACCGGTTTTGCTTTTGTTCGGTTTTTGCCAGCCCTACTTTAAACCCAATAGTCCAAGAGCCCGTGAGCGGCAGACCTTCGTCATTTTGTAAAAGCTGAAAGTTTGTCAGCACATGCTGCCAACATAGGTAGAAGCGATGGTAGACTATGAAGTTTGACTCATAGTGACTTTGGCAGGTACCAGGTACCAAAGGTTAATAAATTAAAACTTAGGTTTTGTCATTTTGTAGAAGCTAAATTTTACATTATGTTACTTGGGTACCTATTAGAAGATGTTTCCTTAGTCGCCAGACCGTTTTGACACTTCAATCCATTGACAGACAAATATTTTGGGGTGGTCCAATAGTCCGATAAAGACCAATATTTCTGTTATTTGACAAGATATAACATAAAGTGTTATATGAGATTTGTAGGGTTTTCGAATGAGAATGCCCTAAAAATATTTTGATGTATACAGAGTGTCCAAAAAAAATTATTGCTTTAAGGTTAATTTAAAAAAATATATATTTTTGGAACACTCTGTATACATTAAAATATTTTAAGTACATGCCTATTTAAAAAATCTACATCTCCTATATAAGACTTTTTGTCATATCTTGTTAAATAACAAAAATATTGTACATGGATCGGACCATTAAGTCACCCAAAATGTTTGTCTGTCAAGGTTGGAACTGTTAAACGTCTGCCGATTGAGAAAATATGTTCTAATAGTTACCCAAGTAACATATATAAAATTCAGCTTGTACTATATAACAAAGTTTTTGTTTTAATTAATTAACCTTTGGTACCTCGTACCTGCCAAAGCCACTATGAGTCAAACTTCACAATCTACCATTACTTCCATATACCTTTATTGGGAGCATGCATTGACAAAGTTTCAGCTTTTTCCAAATGACGAAGGTCTGCCGCTCACGAGCTCTTACTCTATAAGTAAAGGACTGCAGGTGACCTCCTTTACATTTTGCGATAAAAAAACATTAGCATATCTCGATTTTCCACCAATCTTATAATAAGTAAAATATTTAAAGATAACCAAAATAAAATAAAAAATTTGTGATACAGGGTATTATCTTGCAGGCGATCTACTTTTTAACTAAAATAAATTGCGTTACATCGTAGTGTTTTGATGCAAGGAATTTGTGGTAGTATTTTATGCAGACCTTTTACAGACGCCCTGTATAAGATAGAATATCTAAGAGCAACCTAAAATAAATTAAAATATTTTATAAAGCTTAAAATAAATTAAAAAACAATGCATTTTTTAAAGTTGTTTTGAAGTGTTAATAAAAGTTTTGATAAAAAAAACATACCGGATGTTCACAAGTTTTCTTTTTGTCTAAAATTTGTTTATTTTTTCTCGATGTTAACAAAACTTGGTTGGACTGTTGTCTCTGGTAAAAGTAATTTTTTGCACATTTAATTGAGGCACTGGCTAAACGACCGTCGGCGGTTCTGATCACTTTTAAGAAGAAAACCGCCGTCCGGCAGTTTTTTCTATTTGCTACTTTAGCTTCAAATCAGAAATTGTGTGCAAAAAGAAGGGGAAATATAATGAAAATGTGGATAGTTCGTTTTTAATTGTGATGATGGATATCTTGAAAACAAAACGTTTTTGGCTAAAAAAATCTTTCGGATTCGTGATCAGCGCCCCAAAATATCGAATTTGGTCAACATCGGAGTTGTTCCCACTTCTGGGACAATAAATACCTTTATATTTATTTTTTAAAATAACAGTACTATATTCTTGGTTATTATCCATATTTTTGTTATGATTCGCCTTGTACCGATCGGAAAAACATTTGGTATCTCCTAGTTTTGGACCATGCGACCAATTTTCTCATAATGCCTTTAAAATTTTAAAAATGTTTGGTCCATTTGTCCTGTTGTAACATTTATTCTGGAACACACTATATGTTAGGACTTTACCCAGTAAATTTTTAATTTTTTTATTTATTATTAAGGTTTTATTTAAATTAAAGTATATTACTTAGGATAAATTAGGTAACTTTAAATATAAGGCTTAGATATATATTAACCATTTTTTTAACTAAAATATTTAGTCCTAAACTGTTTTTAAGGAATCCTTACCAATTATACCAAACTATCAGTGTATTATATTCTAGCAGTATCGGGTTTAATTTATTGTTGCTTTAGACCGTTTCCTTTTCACGCATTGACAAAAATTTCGCATTGAATGTTTTTAAGTGGCACGATGTGTATGCTAAAATTTTAATAATTGATATATTTTATTTAAAAAATTTTGACCTTCACGTTTTTAGGTATTTTGTTTTAATAAACATACATAAAATATAAATATTTAAATATGCTTTTAAATAATAAAAAAATAATATTATTAATTTTCAGTTGAAGAACTACAATGTCTGGCATCGTGGAAAGAGGGCAGCGTTAGATATCTGGTGGGACAAATCCATCACCACCATGTTACTTCGAACGAAGATCGCTTTCGATGTTTTGTGTATGAAAAAACGACGGCATCCACCGAAAATGCAGAAGGTGTAGACTACAGAGTAGCTCAAAGTGGTGATGCTACTTGCAATGGGTTATTTAGTGCGATCGAGGGTAGTCGGACAATGACTCTTCGAAGAGGTAAGTTTTTAAAGGGTTATTTCTTAAATACTAAAATAAAATATTCCTAATAAAATAAGAAAACAAGTTTATTTAAGCATGCGTTTGAAATTGTTGTCATTAAATGGCTTATTTAGCAATTACATGATTCAAATTCTAACGTCAAGTAGCGACATAAGATCATCTAAACGAACATTTTTAACAAAAAAAAAAAAGAAGGCGCTCTTGACTTTTGTAACTTTTGATATATATATTCTTTTTAAATTGGGAAAATAAAAGAACTTTTTTATCTGTTTTAAATATCTGATTTGGTTTACGATAAAAAATAATAAATTGCATATTCCTGGAGCAGACAACATAGTGGAACATTTTTCTTTTGAAATAACGTTGATTTATTTTAATAATGATGTAAAAATAACAGCTAGTATTTAATTAATATTAAGTTATATAGTTATATATCTGAACATAATATTTTTTAAGGTTATAATAGTAAACTGTTATGCTGCCATAAAAATAGATTTTTTTAACGAAATAATGTAGTCCATGCTGTCAGTGGCGTTCGCAATATATAGGGTAAAAAATGAAGGACTGTCTTGCACTACTATCTTTTATTTTTGCTGTTATTGATTAAAGAAAGACGAACATGTTTTGACTATATAAAGCCATCTTTAGTGTTATATAAATCCTTAATTAGCTGCTTTAACCACACTTTTAAGAATTAACATTGTAAGGTAAAATTGTTACGTAAAAAGTGGATTTATACGACATTATCTTTACTTTAATGCATTTTGATATTCTATTATTTTATTTTATTTTTTGTTAAAATACTTAATATTACCTTGTTGGGCCCAACCCTAGAATTTAATTAATTTTAGGTAATTTTAGGTATATTAATAAAAATAAAATAAACATTATATCATAGAAATGCATCACAGTAGAGAGAATGTTAGTAAAAATCCATTTTTACGTAACAATTTTACCTTACAATGTTAATTCCTAAAAGTATGGTTAAACCAGATAATTAAGGATAAACCTTATATACCGCTAAAGATGGCTATTTATGTAGTCGAAACATACGTTTTTCTTTAATCAATAACAACCAAAATAAAAGCTAGTGGTGCAAGACAGTTCATCATTTACCCTATATATTTTTAACGTTTTACTATTAATATCCTATAAACTATAAAATTTAGAAATAAAATGTTATCAAAAAAAAAAACACAGATTAGGAAATAAATGTTAGATTTAAATTAAGAGCTTTATGTAGTGGTTTTTATTTGCATTACTAAAGTTTATTAAGTTAATTTCTGTAGCCCTTTCGGTAAAACCGAAAATTATATTTTAACGGTGATAGGATATAAGGTTCTTTAAGTTTATTTAAAAAAATCGCATTTTAACCATTTTTTTTAACAAATCCATAAAAATGGAAGGTGACATGACATTTCAATAACCATTTTCTTGACAACTAAATAAGATAGGTACATACATATGTTTTTAGAATTGCCCGTAGAATTAATTTTTAAAACAGGAAAGTTAAGAGTACTTTCAGTTAAACCGTTGGTTTCACATAAAAGCTAAAACATTAAAAATTTGCACTTAATCCAACCATACATCACACCAAAATTTCAAAATTATATAACACTTTTCAACAAAATGACATGCATCTCGTTGGTGTACGCGGTATACTTAGCGACTGTTACTAAATGCCGGTAATTTTTTACTTACAAATTTTAAGTTAAATTTTAAGCCTTAAAAACTAATATAGTTGGGTAAAATTAAAAAAAACACATTTTTTTATTAAAAGCTACTTCTGACGGCTTTATTGTTCTTTTTTGAATCGCAGTTTTTCCGTCGAAGCACATTTGTGCAAAAACGGTTTTTAATTTGCCACCCTTAACACACAAAGTGGGGTTAATAAAAAATCCTAAAATTTCCCCCTTTTAAATATACTCTTAAAAATATTTTAGGACATAATGGGGAATTAAAATGTGAATTATAATAAAGCTTTGCTACTTTACGCATGTATTAATAAAGTTTTTAAATATATTTATAAACATAAAAACTAGTTGCATAAATTATTTTTATTAATCAATGGGAAAAAGGATATTACAGATATTAAACCTTTATATAACATGCTAAAAAACTAAAAGTTATTAGTTTTGTTTAGTATTTTACTACATTATTCCATTTACAAAATTAAACTTTACCTTATTTTATGCCAATAAATTCTATTTATGTGCATATCTTATACAACATGTCCAAGTTAAGAAGGGCCAGTATGGGTGTCTTAGAAATGGTAAAAATACAGAGTGGGTGAAATAAAAACAAAATAAGAGTTTTAAGAGTCTAATAATTAGCTGTTTAAAAGGTTTTAAAATTCCGTGTATATTAATTATTTTCCTGGTCGGATTTTAAAATAAATTTAACTTTTACATTGCCACTTTTTTAACTCAACTCATTAATGTTTTTTTTAGAAATGGGATGATTTGTTTTCGGGCGATCATTATTAAATTGATTTTTTCAAATGCGGTTTTAATATTTCTATATAAAAATTTAAGAGCCCATTTTAATACAAAACTAGTGATGTATCACACATCAACGTTTTATCTTATTTTGGACCTATATTTTTAAAAAATTTAAAAAGATAAAACTTTTTATTTTACATTACAGCATAATTTCAATAAACCAAGTAAAACCTAAGAAGAACTCCCGGGCATTACTAACTTATATATTTTTAATGAGGGTCCTAATATTTTATTGTTAAATAATTGAGCCTGCTAAAATGTTTATGTACTTGGGTATATTTTTTAAATTATATATATATATATATATATATATATATATATATATATATATATATATATATATCTACGTATATATATATACATATATATATATATATATAGACACTTATATTCTGATTTCATCCAAATATGCCTTGGACCTGTATTACACCAGGTAACTAGAATATTTTAACTCCCAATTTCTTTTGTAGTTTTTAAGAAAGCCAATAAAAAATTTGCAGTATTATTATAGCATAAAATAAAAATTTTTTGTCATTTTTTTGATCTCAAAATCACTTCTAGTTTAACCGGAGTCGGGTGTTTGACCCAGCGTGTAAGGCGCTAGGTCTCGTTGAGCGCACAACCGACGTAAGGTAGGTTCGAATCTGCTGGCGGCCAAGGTCAGAAATTTAGTGGTCAGTACAACCAGATGAACAAAGAGTGCAAAATGTATCGATGCTAATATCCAGCAAGGACTAAACGCCGGAACACACTTTGCCGTGTCCTGCGCAACCGTAGACATGCGGCCTCCACTCAGTTGGTAGGTTCGAGGTCTTAAGTTGTCGCGCATAGGACCGTGGGTTTGGAACCCACGTTAAGCTGTAGGTCCCGTCTGGCTGACATCACCCAGACCTGAAAGAGAGGGCGCACAATAAGCCGAGCGGCTTCAGTGCATGGGTTATCCCGACCCTATTCTAAAAGCTAAGTCTAACCGGAAGTATCGTAAACTTTCATATTTTAAATAAAAGTACCAACTTTTCTTCCTAGATTTGAATTCTATATTAAAATTCCTTTGAATGATATATCACACAGGGTGTTTCTTTTAAAGGGCCAGTTAACTTACTACCTGTTAAAGTAAAATAGGTAATTTATTTTCACAACCTACTAGCAAAAATATATTTAAAACAGAAATAATGGCGGCACTTGGTTTTCTTTAAAAAACTTTTTGGCCGCCATTTTGTAAAAAACACCATGTATGATTAATAAATAAATATCATTAAAAAGAGAGTTTCATACAGAATGCAAATATAGAAAAAAAGAAGGTACTTTTATTCAAAATAAGAATGTTTATTGTATTTCAGTTAAACTGGAATTAATTTTGAGGTCATGATAATGACAAAAATTGTTAATTTATGCTATAATAACACTGTAAATTTTTTATCAGTCTCCCTTAAAAACTACAAAAATATTTTCATAATTAGTTTATTTACTTAAATACCCATTTGTGTTCTCTACTTGAGGTTTTTCTTTAATACAAAAAAATTGAAACAAAATTAAACTTGGCAAAAAATTATTTAATTTTTTCATTCAAAATAACTTACCTGTTGTTTTGCCTAATGTTAAGTAATATCATGCTTTATCATTAATATTAAAAAAACAGTTTCGGACTTTTATTGTTATTCTTTTAATATTAATTTTTTGTAACTATATAAACTGTTTAATATCAATATTATTAATATATTTGCATTTTTAAAATAAAAGTATTTTAAATAACAAATAAAAGAAATTGATTAAATGATTTTTGACCCTTACTAATACAAAGCATTTTTAAAATATTTAATTAAAATTAAAAAATATATAATTATTTTTTAATTACTCTAAATTTTACACCGTTAGACTAAGCTCGGTTAATATACGAAATATAAAAATGCAACGAATACCTATGTTTTTATTAAAAATGCCTGTAGCAAACTTTTTAGGTTTTTAAACCCTGAATTTCAATGCATGTAGAATTTTCTAGAGCTGTTTTAATTTGTCACCCCGGAGGCATAAAGTGGCGTTGGATCATAGAAAGTGGAAAAGTTTAAGTCTTTAGATTTTACGCTGGAGAGACATTTATGGACGCACTGACAAATTAAAATTTGCAACAGCAACCACGAATAATACTTAAAAGTACTTGTTGTGATACATATAAATACAAGAAACATTATTTTTTAAATAAATAAGTTAAGCGCGCCCATAACTTGGATGGGTTACCGGGCATACGATGTTCTGCTCGGAGGTGAGCGAACGGACCGAGCAGCAACCATCCAAGTTATGGAATGAATGGTGTGTGATTGGGAAGGAGTAGGGGTCAAGGTACAATAAGCCTTCAGGCTGCAGTGCACCACCTAGAGGGGCCGAAATATGACGCCAGGTGCCACACGGCGTGTGGCACCTAGCGTGTATGTGTATCGCTAACTTGCTAGACCGTGTAATGTGTTTTTCTACTTTTTTGAGATTGGTTTTTATGTTAGTTAACGACAACATCCGTTGTGTTACATTTAATTATTACAAAATTATATGAAGCTGAACCTTAATGGTCAGTGCAATGCAGTACAAAAGTATGGTACTTTTAGTTTTAACTGATATTTAAAAAGGTGCATTTAAATTTAACTCATTACATTTTTCTATAAAAAACAATATAATTGTATTAAAAAAAAACTTAGTCTGCATGAAACCTTGCATTTTAAGTGTAGTTTGTTAACAAAAAAAAAGGTTTATCTTTAAAAAAGTTAAAGTAGTCATAATTGACTAGATTAGATTAGATTAGCTCGAAGGTGGATTGTAATCCTCTAACAATGCAACCTGCTCAGGTTTATTGTGTATCGTTCATCCCTATGTTAGAGCACACTATCCAAGCCGGTCTTTTAAATCAGACGCCACAAGCTTGAAACTGGCTCCTTGGTAAATGTTGCTGCTTTAGGGTTTTCCTCACCCAGCCTTGCAAACCGCAGACGACAAGCGGCATCGCAGTAGCACCATATGTGTTCTGTGGTTTTTTCTTCTTCCTGGCAGAACCTGCGTAGGTTTTCTTCTGCCAGGCCTATTGTTTCCAGGTATTTATTCAGTCTGCAGTGACCTGTTAGTTGACCCACTATAATGCTTACTGCCTTTCGGTTGTAATTCAGAAGATCTGTCGTAAATTCCGGCGAGTATGCCTTTATGACTTTTTGTCGCCTGACGTTGTCCTGGTGTTCTTATCCAACAGTCTTGGAATTCCTTCATGATCCATGATCTAATGGATGACCTTTCTTGGCATGACGGAATACCACAGTAGGGCTCGGGGCCAACCATTGCCCTGCCAGCACCCTCCTTTGCCAGCTTATCGGCTTCCTTGTTGCCCTAGTGGCCCCCATGACCTAGTACCAAGGCAATAGTTAGCTTGTTGGACGCACCCACCTCTTCCAGGGCGGTTACGCACACCAGCTTAGAGCTGATCTTGCATGAACTGACCGCCCTAATGGCTTGGCTCCTTGGTAAATGTTGCTGCTTTAGGGTTTTCCTCACCCAGCCTTGCAAACCGCAGACGACGAAGCGGCATCGCAGTAGCACCATATGTGTTCTGTGGTTTTTTCTTCTTCCTGGCAGAACCTGCGTAGGTTTTCTTCTGCCAGGCCTATTGTTTCCAGGTATTTATTCAGTCTGCAGTGACCTGTTACTTGACCCACTATAATGCTTACTGCCTTTCGGTTGTAATTCAGAAGATCTGTCGTAAATTCCGGCGAGTATGCCTTTATGACTTTTTGTCGCCTGACGTTGTCCTGGTGTTCTTATCCAACAGTCTTGGAATTCCTTCATGATCCATGATCTTATAGATGACCTTTCTTGGCATGACGGAATACCACAGTAGGGCTCGGGGCCAACCATTGCCCTGCCAGCACCCTCCTTTGCCAGCTTATCGGCTTCCTTGTTGCCCTAGTGGTCCCCATGACCTAGTACCAAGGCAATAGTTAGCTTGTTGGACGCACCCACCTCTTCCAGGGCGGTTACGCACACAAGCTTAGGAGCTGATCTTGCATGAACTGACCGCCCTGATGGCTGCCTGGCTCTCTGAATAAATTACTATGGTTTTACCCATGTAACTTCTTCTGGTGATTTCTCTAGCACATTGTTCTATGGCTACAATTTTCACCTGAAACACTGTAGGTTGTCGTCCTCGGCTTCTGTCTCTCATATATACTTGCTCTGACTCCTCGGTCCGTTTGGAACCATCTGTAAGTACCAGATTAGGTTGGCTTTAACGCATGGCCTGCCTCCCAGTCCCTTCATCTCGCCTGGTATAATTGTTGGAAACCTTTGCTTAGCCAATAGCTTGGTACCACTTTAACTGTCCGCAGGCACTTCCCCTGACAGCGAGTCGCCACCCCTTGGTCCTCCCTTAAATCTCCATTGTATGGCCCTTTCCTGTCTTCTGTCTATATAGTAGACTCTTGATCTGCTCTTGAGACTGTATTAAAATTCCCTTTCACGCAATTCTAGAATATGTGAAGTGGCGGTGGTGGTTGGGCAGCACCTCCAGAGCTGTAGGGTCACGTTTTTGTAGTCTATGTTATACATAGACAAGCAAGTTGCAATTGATGCTACCTTGTAGGTTGCCTTGTCACATCTGGCTCGTAGCGACCATTTTACACCCACAGCGTCTCTCAGACTGCGTCCCTGTAGTTCCTTGCTGCAGAAGTCTCTCGCATCCACCCACAGGTAATATCCTCCTGCCTCTGAGCGAGATCTCCTTCTGTTTAGCTGGTGGTCCCCAGGCCAATTCTTTGTGTCAAAGATGACTCCTAAATATTTGACCCCTTTGAAAAGGCGATTACCACGTTGCCTGGGAGGTCTTAATCCTTCCAGTCCCTTCTTTGGTAGAAAGGGGACGGATGGTTAAAGGTCTGGTGGAGGGTTGACTCCGGAAACCCCCTCCTCTGGTTGCACCATTCATCAACGACATGTCTACGGCGTTCTGCATTCTGCGCTCGATATGTACAAATTATTTTATGACTGCATTTGAAATAACGTCGTGGTTTAAATTATTTTTTTTATCTTAAGATATAAATAATTGTAATAAAGCAAAGAAACAGATAAGTTTCAGTGTTAAAACCTTTTAGAGGAACCCGTGAACGAAAGTTTTTAAGGTTTTTGTAAGGTTGTTCAAATTTATGCATTTGAAAATACAAACTTATATTTTTGATTTAAATTTAAAACCACATAAATTTTAAATTCAGGTGCTTGTTTTAACTCCTCGTTATTTACATTAAAAAACTATTGTGTGGCTTTTCCCAAAATATATAAAAGTATAAGAGTTAAATTTTATCTTTGAAAGCTGCTTCGATATAATACGTATTTACATAATTCATATTTTTACCTACAAAGACAAGTAAAAATGCGAGGTGAGACCGGATGGTCTTTTAAGCCAGAAACAGACATTTTTGCGACTTCACTAGTTATATGTGGTTTTAATTGTACAGTGAACGGTGGGTTATATTTATAAAAAAAAATATATTAAGATGGTAAAAAGTATTTGTATTGTACGGGGTTTTCATTTATATTTTTTGACCCACTTACTACGATATCGTAAAAGATAAAGGAACAATTCTTGTATAAAAGTTTAATGTTTTTTATCTATTGTTTTTAAGCATACCCAAAAACCAATTGAACATCACCAAAATAAGAAAAATTAAGAAATAACCTTTTTCCAAATATAACACCCTATTTATAATGTCAGTGTTAAAGAGCTCTGTAAAGAAGCTTCAAAAAAATACTTTATTTTATAATCTATCTTTAATAATTTAAGAAATATGGCAACTTAAATTTAAAAATAGTAGATCTAATTTTTACTATGCCTATGGCACTAACCTTAGACCTATAAGATAAAAAAGATTTAAATGGTACTTTTTTAAAACTAATAAACATACATATATCAAATATATATGTGTACCGGGCGTTTTACCGGTAACATAATATGGGTGTTCCATTAAAAACGGTCGTCCTTCATTTTTCCTTTTTATGGTTCTTTTTTTTATTATACTTAAAAGATAAAAAGATAAAAACTACAAAATTTTTGTACAAGAAGTTTTTCTCCGTCTCCATTACTTATGGTTGTAAGTGGGTGGCAAAATTTAAATAAAAACCCTGTACAATTAGGTAGATAACGGTAGTCAAGGCGGTAGTTGCGTTGACTAAAAGAAGCTAAAATCCAGAACTAATGCACGATTTTACATTATTCATAAGTTTGCGTAAGTTATTTAAATGACATAATAAACAAAACATAAAAAATATAAAAATAATTTGATATTTTTAGTAAAAACTTGGTTTTTGTTATGTTTAGGTAATAAAATATAATATTTACCATAATTTTATTTTATATTGTAAAGAACGTTTAACTTTAAGTTTGTGATAAATATTTTTATATATATATATATATATATATATATATATATATATATATATATATATATATATATATATATATATATATATATATATATTTTAATACTTCCAATTTTATTCTGTAAATTAATTTTATAAAAATTCTTGTCTGGTAATGTTTTTAAATTTGGCTTATCTTATTAATAGTATTCACATAGAAATAAGGGTCTTTTGCTTTTTACTGGTGTAATATTATCTTTTTAATTGTAATTTAGACGTAAGTGAGAAAAAATAATGACCTGTGTTAAGTAAAATTGTATAAAGAAATTTACTTAAACACAAAAACTATTTTTGTATAAAATATAATTATTAATTAATTTAATATAACTGCTATATAAATTTTTTTATCTCGCCGCTCATGTTTAGAAAAAAGCCGCTGTGTGTGTGCTTGGAATATGGTTTTTGGTCTCTTAATTTAGTTTTTATACAGTATAACTAATTATTTAAAATAATTAAAAAAGTGTGACTCTAGAGACAAATAATAATTTAAAAAAAAAAATTTGGTACTTACCTATTTTAGTTTTATAAATAATATGGTATAATAATTATATGCCCATATTTTAGTTTTAATTGCGTAAAAATAAAATCACAACTGATAGTAAAGTGTACTACTAGAACTACTAATTGTTATTAACAGTACTTATTTATTAATTATTTTTCTATAAAAAGAGAAAAAAACCTACCTATTTTATAAAGCGGTGTAAAAACTATACCTAATTATTTCTTAAACAAAAAACTATTTAACTATTTATAATATGTTTTTTTTACTTTATTATTATTTTGTTTAAACAATTATATATTTTACTAACTTAAAACATTTTACTAATTTTTTTTATTATTACGTCATTGTTTGTCGTCACCCATAATTTCCCAAGTATATGCATAAGGGTTAAAAATCACTCTGTATTTTTTATTACTATAACGAAGCAAATAAAATAGGAAAAAGAGAGATAAATATATATTTTTTTATTTTACATTATTTGTTCTATTTTACCTTATAAACACTTTTTTTTAGCTCCAACAGTAAACAAATGTCGGTTTCCTTACTGGTTGGCCAACTACAATCATTGGCATACATTGGATTATTCGCAAAGTTACAGCTTTCATCACCGTAACTCCACTCTTAGGATAAGCAATTCCAGCGGGGTTGAGATAAAAGTCGTGTGTGTGCAAGTGAAGTATCCAATTGGAAGAGATGATGGAAATGTTGTTCTGGTGACGCATTTTACAATGGGATGGTAAGTTTAATGAAATGTCCAAGTACCTTAACTACGAGGGACCAGTTAAAGTATAGAATCATTTTTAATGTAAAAAATAAAAATATATGAAACATTTAAAAATAGGGTGGTCGTTTTTTTTTTTGTAATTTTTAATAGTTGTTTGTAACAAATTATTGACAAAAAAAAACAAAATGTCCAATTTTTCAATATAAATATAGAGGGTTTTACAAATTCAACGAACACCATAAGGATCTCGGAACCGGTAAGAGATACAGGCTTGGAATACCATTAAGATGTCGGATACTGTGAGAGATAAAGGGTTGGTTAAATTCGGGCGGTTTAAAACGGCGCATAAAAATGTAAAGTGTGATATATCGTTTAATGAAGAATTAGAATATGAGTTTATTAAATTTAAAACCAAATATTCCGCCCATTTAAAAAAATGAAGTTGATTATGGTGGCTCAAAGACGAAAAGTCGAATATTATATTTAATAACGTCATTTAATAGAACAAAAAAGGTTGAAACAATATTGTGTCGTTGGTTTTAAAATATCTTTTCAAATAAACTAAGAACAAAAAAAGAAAAACTGTGTCACAACATTTTGTTTTTTTTAGGATAATTCCGAAACGGCTGTTAATTTTTACTTTTTAAAAAAGAATATTGTTAAACATAAAAATGCGCAACTTTGTCCCAATTTAACCAACCATGCATCTCTTACAGTTTCCAAAATCCTAATGGTGTTTCTCGAATGTGTAACACCCTGTGTATATTTTCCAGTATTCTTAAAATTTTATAGTAAGCAATGAATATAAAAAAATAGAAGATAATTGATTTAAAAAAACAACGGACTGCACGGCAAATAAGAGTATTAATTGACAATAAAAATTTGCTACAAACGAGATTACAAAAAAAACGGCAACAATGTTATAGGCATTTACAATGTTAACGGAGGTAATATTATAGTCTTACTGTACCTATTTTTTTTTGTAAATAACGTATGGTAATTTTTTGCATTCAATATTTTGTGTGTCACTAAATAAAATAAATTTATAAAATCATGTCTTTTGTTACATTTTTTTAAACGGAAAAGAATATAAGTTACAAATATAGAAAATATATACTGGATGACACAGGATGTTTTTACCCCCAATGTTTTTTGTAGTTTTTGAAAGAGACTAATACAAAATTATAAAGTATTATTATAGCAGAAATTAACATTTTTAGTCATCATCATGACCCTAAAATCAATTCCGGTTAAAACGGAAGTACCATAAACTTTCTTATTTTAAATACATGCACCTACTTTTTTCCATTTGTGTTCTGTGTGAAATGATCTTTTTAATAATATATCATACAGTGTGTTTCTTTTCAAAATAGTGGCCAGAAAAGATTTTTAAAGAAAATCAAGTGTCGCAATTATTTCTTTTTAAATATTTTTTTTTGCTAAGTAAGCTTTATAAATAAAAGAATGACGTATTTTACTTTTACAGGTAGTAACATGTTCCATTTTCTTTAATAAATTACTTGGATTTCGTAGTTTCAGTTTTTATTGTAATTAATAAGAGAAAAATCAAAATTTGACAAACATCCTAAATAAAAACAACCCTATTTTATTTTATTTTTAAATTCTACACTAAAATCTTTTCCCAATGACAAAACATAACATACTGCTTATTTTCAAGATGGCGGCCATAAATCATTTATTGCAAATAACCAAATTCTGTAATAAATAATCTACGGCCGCCATCTTAAAAATAAACAATATGTTCTGATACGTCATTAGAAAGAGATTTTAGTGTAGGATTTAAAAATAAAATAAAATAGTGGTGTTTTTATTTAAAATTAAATTTTACATTTTCTCTTATAAATAACATTAAAAACTGAAATTACAAAATGTAAGTAATTTATTGCAGAAAAAGGAAAATGTTGCTATATGTAAAAGTAAAACAGGTCATTCTTTTATTTTCACAGCCTACTTTGCAAAAAAATATATTCAAAGCAGAAATAATGGCGGTACTTGATTTACTTTAAACATCTTTTCTGGCCGCTATTTTAAAAAATAACACCCTGTATTATATATTAATAAAAAAATAATTTTATACAAAATATAAATATAAAAAAACAAGTAGGTACTTGTATTTAAGACATAAAGTATGGTACTTCCGGTAAAACCGGAAGTTATTTTAAGGTTAATATAGTGACCGATAAAGGTAATTTATGCTATCATAATACTGTAAAATATTTCTTAGTCTTTCTTAAAAACCACCAAGAAATTGGGTGGGTAACAACCTTCTGTGTCACCCGGTATAGACCTCAGAATAGGGCCGGGAAAACCCATGCACTGAAGCAGCCGCTCGACTTATTGTGCGCCCTGTCTTTTTACGTATGGGTTTCGAACCATGTTCCTATGCGCGACAACTTAAGACCTTGTCCCCACACAGGGGGACTAACGAACCTACCAACTGAGTGAGGTCCGCATGTCTACAGTTGCGCAGGACACGGCAAAGTGTGTTCCGTTCCATCGAGGAACTATACGTACACATGGGTGACAGTACGTATAATTTGCCGCTTTACCAATTAATACATTTAGCAAAGCGAGCGTCCACGCTGGGTGTTTTAGTAAAGTTATAATTGTCCTTGATATTACCTTTTTAGTTTTTTTTTAATGTAGCACAAGGATATCTAAGGTACGCCTATTAAACAACTTTTTCAAAATACGTAAAAACTAATTGTATTGCCCATTTGTATGACACTCTTTGTACAGTGTGTCCCACCGGAAACTGTCGCGATCGATTTCTTGAAAATTTGGTAACGTTATAAAATCAGTGGGGGACATACAACTAAAATATTTTGACAGCTCTACTACTTCCGGTTATACCGGAAGTTAATGTCAATTTCCTTATTTTAAATGGAACACTGTATATAATATTTATTTTCTAGATTTTCCGTAAAATAATAAACATAGTTTATGTATAATATACCATACCCTAGTCCAACCATTTTTGACTTATTTTAAATTTTATGTTAAAAATGACGTTCGTTTGCAAACCATTACATAACCATTAATTTCTTCTAAACAAAAGCCTTTAATATGAGTTGGGGTTGGGTTCTTTGTAAAGAAATAGCTTCTTTATTAGACGGTATCGATCTTTTTATAATTTATAAATACAGAGTGGTCAAAAAAATCGTTAAAAATAACAACAAAAACCTTAAAAGTCACCTTTTTGAATGGAAACCTCTATCTTTTATTACCTTATCCTATTAGGAAATAAAAATAAGGGTAAGTTTGTAAAATTCATTTAATATTTATTTATTCTAACATTGCATTTAAGTACGGGTAGGTACAGGGTAGTTGGCTGTGACGCCGCATTTTGTTGTCAAGGCTAATTAGAAGCCAAACTAAGCCGTACTTAAAAGCATTGCTAAAATAGATAAATATTCAATTCCTATTATTTCAAAAACTATAAATTTTTGGAATAGAGATTCCTTTACAAATGTATTTTTATTTTTGATGTTTAATAGAATAAGGTAAAAAAGATAGGGGTTTTCATTTTAAAAATTGACTTTTAAGGTTTATGTCGTAATAATTTTTAATGATTATTTTTGACCACTCTGTATATATTATTTGTAAAAATATCAATACAGTCTTCAAACTTAGTTCTTTCTTCACAAGAAACCCAACCCCAAATCATATAAAAGGCTTAGGTTTAGAAGAAATTGATGGTTATTTAATGGCTTGCAAACGTCATTTTTGGCATAAAATTTAAAATATGTCAAAATAAGTTGGACTTAGGTATAAAACAATAAACATAAATTATGTTTACAGTTTAACACAGAATTTAAAAATAAATTATATATAGGGTGTTCTATTTAAAATAAGGAAATTGACATTAACTTCCGGCTTAATCGAAAGTGGTAGAGCTGTCAAAATATTTAAGCCCCCACTAACTTAATAATTTTATCAATTTTTTAAGTTTTCCAAGGCGTTCTTTTAAAAAATCGATCGCGGCAGTGCCCGGTGCGACACCCTGTATTTCTAATTTTATTTGGTTATCACTTTATGCATATGTTTATGTAACCAAAAATGTATAGTAAAGTAAATGATTATTATTTTTATAAGTCGCATATCTATGCCAGGAGAGAGATTAATTATGTATGCAAGTGATTTTTATTTAAATACATAACAAAAAGATTTATTTTTAAGCCACATATATTCTGTTTTAAAAGTACATTTTATAATTGTATGTTGCAGGTTTAATCCGTAATATCTGTAAAAAAATGTGTATAAAGAAGTGATTATCATTGTACAGAATGTTAAGAGACCCATTAAAAAAATAAAAGAACAATCATATAACTATGTATGAATAAATAATAATTCAATTAAAATATTTTAACACGGAAATTTTGGAAATAAATTTATAAAATAATTTACTGTATTTTGCATTGAATTATTTATAAACGGGTTGTTTTTATTTATTTTTTAGAAAAAAAATTATTATACAGGGTGTTTAATAATTTAACCGACAAACTTTAAGGGGTTATTTAACAATAAAAATTAGGAAAAAACTTCTAACTAACATATATCCTAAACGTCCTAGTTTTTTAAATACGGGGTGTTATTTTTTTATATAAAACTATCTTATTTTATGTTTTATTTGTTTTCTGGGAGATTAAATTTAAACAAAATATTATTTGGCTTTTCTCCAGAATAAAATTTAAAAGTTTATTTAATATTTTAAGAAAATTAAAACTTTTATACATTATGAAGAACAATTCTGCTCTTCAATAATATAATAATAGTAATTATTGCTTTAAAAGAAATAATTAATAATTTTATTTCTTTTTAAAGCAATAATAACTTTTATTATATTATTGAAGAGCAGATTGATTCTTCATAATGTATAAAAGTTCTAAGTTTCTTAAAATATTAAATAAACTTTAAATTTTATTCTGGAGAAAAGCCAAATATTTTGTTTAAAACTATCTTGTTAAAACGCATTAAAATATAATTAAAAAAATATACTTTTTTTCCTATTGGTTATGGTTTCTAGGAAAAGTTAAATAGAATAAAAAAACATTTTTAAAATTTGATTAAATAAAATGGTTTTTAGAATAGAAGCGTAAGAAAGAATCGCCTTATGATATATAGAAAGATTTAAAACTACGAAAATTTTATTTAAATTATTATAAAAAGCATCGGCTATAAATATTTTTTGACTACTTATCTAAATAGCATAAAAAATTATATAAATTTTAACTCTTAGTTGAATAAATCGTTAACTTTTGGGTTACTACCTCCTATTATATGCATTAGAAAGTATATTAAATTATTAATGAAAAAAAAAACCTTCATTTAAATTTATATCAAATTTTCCTAAGCAATGATAAGCGAAAAAAAATATATTTGACTTTTTTATTACTTTTTATGCCTCTAAATAAATTATATAAAAAAATAATATTTTTCAAATTTTTTTATATTTCAAAATAATATTTTCGCGATTTTGAACCGCTAATATATAAAAAAAACTAGAGGACGCCTCCATTTTTTAAAAACATATACATGCATCATTTTTTGACATACAAGAACAAAAAATTCAGCGTCTTCCATAAGGGGTTTAGGGTAAATATTTTTTAAGGAAAAGAAATGGTACCCTACTGCATATTTCTAAAATAAACATATTTTTAAAATTCCCATCAATTCCATTAAATTGGAACAAACTTGTTTTTATTTAGTTAATGTACAGTTTTCGCAAAAATAAATAAAATTTATCGGCATTATCAAATTCTTATCTAATTAAAGAATAAATAATACAGGTGATTTTTACTGCAGAATTTAATAAAAACGATACGAAAAGATATTTATAATAAAACATAACCATATTTAATTTTTAATACAACCAAAGGCCACTAACTAAAGTAAATATCCTTTTTTTTTTGTTGTTATAAAAAGAAACAACCAAGTTTATAAATTACTTATAAGTAACAGTCAAAGGGAAAGGGTAATAAAAAAACAATATAAACGGTGTTTTATGTTTCGTAGTATGTGGAATAACCTATTTATTAGATTTGTTACCCTTGTCATAAAGTGTGCTCACTGCCAACTCTTGAGTAAACACAAGCAAAAGTTATTTTTATTTTTAATTAGGTCATTTTGTTCAAATAATTTACAACCTATTTTATACATATATATTTATGTTTAATTGCGGACATATTAAATAATATCCTCACGTAAATTTTACCTACTTATATTAAAAATATTAAAACATATTTAAAATTATTTAAAAAATCTTTTGGTTAGACCAAAGATGGATCCAGTGGAAGGTAAAAAGTACTAATTTAAACAAGTGGTTTTTAAATCAAATATTTAATGGGTTTTAGGCAATGAGAAATAATAAAAAGCATTTTTGTACAAAAAACTAAATTAAAGTATATTCTTTTTTAATAAAATGCTTAAAGCACAGTTATTCTTCTAAACACAAAATTAAAGCAAATTTTCATTTTTATTATTTTTTTATCAGACTGATCCTAAATTGTACGGTTTTCTATTGTGATCTTTGGACAAGCTGAAAG
The DNA here is from genome assembly GCA_014170235.1 of Listronotus bonariensis. Classification (NCBI taxonomy): domain Eukaryota; kingdom Metazoa; phylum Arthropoda; class Insecta; order Coleoptera; family Curculionidae; genus Listronotus; species Listronotus bonariensis. The sequence continues at coordinate 77,999 of JACEGR010003598.1, read as the reverse complement.
CCTAAACACTTACGTACCATGGGTTTCTTGAGCGAGGTAAGAGGGAGGTTGTTCACAACCAACAAATACTTAAAGATTTTGTTTTGGGGGGAGGAGGACAGGCCTGCATGTAACAGATTTCATATTTTAAAAACTTTAGGAATAAAAGAACAAAGTGACCTGTTTCCATGGCTTCTATAAAAAAGCGATAAATCAGCAACAGCCCGACGATGGGCAAAAGAGGAAAGCCTTTCTGTAACTGAATGATCATCTGTGAGGTAAATAGCTATTCTTTGAATGGAATCAAGCATACTGAGGGTTGTGAAAGACGGCATACCACAGATATGAGAACAATATTCTAAAGAAGGTCGGATGTGGGACACAGACCTACAAACTATATAAATTAAAGGGGAATTTTTTTTTTAATATTTGGTTATAAAAAAACTGACAATACATAAGTGATGTCAAATATCTTTAAAAAAGTTATGTCGCATCGTTAATTGGACCATTTGTACCATTTTGGTAGATCAACGAATACCAAGTCAGTCTTTTAGCTGTAAAACCAAGCTTTATTTAAAAACATTTTTAGAGTCTTTAAATTTGGATGTTATGCCTGTAAACTATGTGCATAATTTACTGCTGAAATAAAATATGTTTTCCCTGTGTAATCATAGCTTGCACCTATGAGAATAGGTTTGCGGCACGTATATACATTTTGTGCATGTTTTCTATACCTTTTTTATGTCTAAAATAAACCAACATTATAAAATCCCATAGTTTTTAAATGAAACAAGTAATTTTTTTAAACTAATACTTTTTTTAATAACATTTTCACAGGTTAAAAACATTGTTTTTCCATTAAATTTAGTAATTTTTTGTTTCAAAATCTTATATTGTATACCTGTTATACAGGGTATTTCCTAATTGCGGTAAAAATATTTAAGTGCGTATTTCTGAGCTATTTTTTTTTTAAAAGTTTATATAAACATGGGTCCCTTAATTTTTTGTTCTCAAGATACAGAGTGTTAAAGTTTTTAAAAACCTAAACATTTCCAAAACCCTTTTTTAGTCAAATTTTTAGACAAGATATAAACGTTTTAATAAGACATTTTTGTTGGTATTACATAATTGCTAATAAAAAGTTATAACATTAAATCTTTAAAAGAAAAAAAAGTCCAAATGTTTCTTGTATGGTCCGGAATGTAGTTAAGAGGATTTTTGCTGGAAAACTTGGCTAGCCACTTAAAAATAGGGAGGCACAACAAAGTTGTATTTTTAGGTGTTTCATCTGGAAAAATATAAAAAGTGCAAAAAGTCAGTTGCGTACATTTTTTGTCAATTATATAAGCTAAGATGCGTCCCACGCCGCTACTGGTATCCCGAATTAATATAAGTTTAGGGCCAAATTTACTTCCTATTTTTGCAAATACCACAGACAAATTTTATTAAAACCGAATAGAGCATAATTAAGATGTTAAAAAAAAAAACATTTTTCTTAAGTTTAACACTCTGTCTCTTAGAAGCAAAGTATTTACGAACCTATGTTTATAAAAACTTTTTTCATAAAATTGGCTTAGAAATATATCCTTTAAATTTTTTACTGAAATTAGGAAACACTCTGTATATTTAAATAAAATTTATTATGGAATATTATTTTTAATTAAATAAAAATTAAAAAAGCACATGTTAAAATGGACGATTTAGTGTAAAGGTAAAAGATAATTTCACTTTTTTTAAACAATATAATTTATTTTTATGTTTTAAAACTAAATACTGTTTTACTTCCCTACTCAGGGATATCCCCAATTTTCTACAGAAAGTTATATTTATTTAAAAGAAAAAAATACAATTTACCAAACATTTTTAATTAAAACACATTTTATTTAATATTAAATTAAACCCCTTTTTTATGACATACGCACAAAATTTCTGAAGGAAACATCTTTGCTCACCATTTTTAAATATATAAAAATGTTCTGTTCTGTCATTAAAATGGGGATTTAGGAGTAAAATTTAAGTATAAAATAAAAGAGAAATTTATTTTAACTGTTTTAATTTAAGTACTTTCGTATCAATTATACTGAAAATAAAATTTACAAAATTTATGTGATTTAAATAGTATTAGTCAGTGATTGTGGATATAAAATAAGGTAATTACAGTTGTTATATTCAAGCAAATTAAATTTTAAATGCAGGAACAATGGCTTTATTTGGGTTTCCTTAAAATCAAACTTTGGTTGCCTTCTTAGAAATAATAATAATAATAATAATAATAATAATAATATTTATTTACCAATAAATGATACATGCGAAGAATAAAAACTAATTTTAAATGATCAGTGGTAAATAAATATAATAACCCACTAAGAAATATTTCGCGCGTGGGTACTCCATTAATCCACCACCCATCATCAAAAAGAAAAAAGGAGTAACTAAAAACATAACAGATAAGGGAGATACAACGTATCTAAATGAAAAATACATATTAACAAATCTAAAATAAACAACATGTTTTGATATATTATTAAATAAAGCTCTAATAAATAATTTAAAATTAGACTAGACAAGAGGTACTATCTCTTGTCAAACCAAAGTAATTTAAGGATTATGAAAATGAAAAAAATATTATAAAGACTATGATAAAGCAAAGTGGTTTATACTGTATTATAAATTAAAGTAAATTGATTAAATGCGTCTCGTAACAAATAAAAAACGCTTAAAAGTACCACTTACATCAGCTGGTCGCTTAACTCGTAGAAGAGCCACCTTGCTGCTTTGTGTCGCAGCTATCGGGCTGAAGGGTCATGTACCCTGTGATAAAGGACCCAGTTCGGCCTGCACCTAAAATGTACCTGTTTTATTTACCGTTTACGTTAACTTTAAAAAGTAAATTTAAAAAGAATTACAATAAAAATTAGGGGGTTAACAACACTCTATATCGTTTGATATATTATAAAACGACGTGACTGTGATACCTAAATTTTAAAAATCACATACTTTAAGGTGAGGGGAGGTAAGGGTTTTAGCGTCAAAACTAACACCTATTTTGTGAATTTTTATTTCAGATATGGATGGAGCAAATTTATTAAAACTTTTTTACATTATTAGGTATACTTTTATTAATATTCTGTTTTTCTCAGGAAATTTTTTAAGAGAAATTTCGCCATTTTGTGGGTGGAAAACCCCCTTAATGTCCAAAAAATAAAAGAAATCTTTACGTTGGGCCAGGTATTTTATATTTAGAAAATACATACCAAGTTTGAAATTAATCGGTCCAGTAGTTTTTAAATAATGAACACGGACTTAAAAAGGTAGTTTTAGGAAAAACGCGTTTAAAAGGTTGTGAGGTAAAAAAGTGTGACGACAGACTGACGCTCGTTTCTCGTTTAAAAATATTGTTTACTGTATAGTATACATACAAATATAAAATAGGTCTGTATAGATGTAGTTACCTGTTTTAAAAGATTAAAATATTCTCTAAAAACCATAATGGACTATAACAATGTAAGTGCGAACACCCGTAGCTGTCAGAGGTAACAGGATACTAACTAAACAATAACTTTAAGAGTTTTGCTCGGATCGACTTAATTTTAAGAATATATTCCTAAAATATTTTGGCAATAAGATAAGACAAAATTTTTTTTTAACCTACAAACCTTTACCTCCTTAAATTTATAAAGCACAAAATAAATTAAATCTTTGTCCTCGTAACTGTATCTTTTTCTTTAATTTAGTGTTGGCCAGTAGATAAGGTCATTAACTTAGTCCGGAAACGGCAACTGCTGCTGGTGACAGATTTTACGAGGGATAGTAAGTTTATTAATAAGTAACAGGATACGCCCTCATTTATTATGGATTTTTGAGCTTTCCTAATGGGGGAAATAGTCTAAGAGCCAGTGTATGGCAGACCGTCAGTATTTTACCAAAGCTCATATTTTGCTCAATGACTTTTCGCTACCTAGCGTCTGTCCCGTTCCTGGGCCAGTAATGAATTAAACTTCATGATAAGAAAACACTTCTAAAACCTATTTAGGAGGGTTCCTTTGACGGAAGCGGCGCTTTAAAACAGCCTGTCAATTTCAAATGGTTCGGGTAGGTCTAGGCGAACGCATCACTTTTTTATCGGACAAGTTTACCACAATATTTTACATGTAATTTTGAAACATTGGGCCAAAAATCGTAAGGGTCATGAAACCCGCCTAGTTCGATACCCGAAACATGTGTTTGAGCCTTATGGTTTCATGACCGTAACCCTTATCATTTTTGGTCAAATTTTTAAAAATTGCATTTAAAACATTGTGGTAAACTTATCCAACAAAAAAATGACCCGTTCGTCTAGTCCGACACCCGAAACATTTGACATTAACAGACTGGGTCAAAGAGCCGCTTCCATATATGGCAGTATGAATATTTATTGTTGTCAAAAGGACCCCTCTAAAGATGTTTTACAAGTGTTCTTATTATGAAGTATATTTCATTACTGGCCCATGGACTATAACAAGGGTTGAACATTATTTTAGGCCCAAGATCGACTTTTTAATGACGACACCCAGTGCGATCTACCAATTTCATATTTCGGCAAAAAAAAGATCCTCATCCCGATTTTGTACTTTTTTAACAGTGTCCCAACTTCCTATTATACTCTAGAAGAGCAAAAAAAAGGTCTCCACCTCACTATTTTCAAAACTACAATCATTCGTAACTACCGCCCGTCGTTTCTGCCCTTTCTCTGACTTTCCGACTATCATTTTCACATTTTTCCGTCCCTTCAGCGTTGCGCCCTGCTGCCTTGCATCACCTGGCAGGCACGGCCCTGGTTGTAGGTATTTATATTTTTTACCTTGCTACGACCGATTGGACTAAAAGTCGCGATCGACCGGTTGGCAACCCCTGGACTATAACATAAGAAAGGGCTTTACTAAGCCAAGCGAGGATAGCTAGACCTCACTCGGGTAAGATAGGTACCTACATTTGACTAAATTAGGCACAACGGATAACAACAAATACATAATTAAATTACGTTTTATATCTAGTCTAACAAATCTTTCTAAAAAAGTATTTTTGACATTTTTAGGTTTTTTGAAAAGTTTACCACCTTAACCTATTTTAATAAAATTAGCTAAGAAATACTTCCCTAAATTTTCTTACTGTAATTAGGAAACACCCTGTACATAAAAAGTCTCATAACACGTCAATTTTTATTTTTATAGGACCTTTTTTGTATTAAATTTTACTTATCCGTGGTTATCTCCACCCTCGACCAACACACATGGCAAAAAGTTCAAATGAGAAAGGGGTCAAATAATACCTCACCTTAAAGGGTTTCAAATTATTTGAGACTTTGGTTTATTAAAATCGATTCAGTAGTTTCCGAGAAAATGTTCCCTTAATACCTGGTATCCTTAGCCCTTATAAACTTTTTAGGTTTTAAAATACTATATATTACCCAAAATATGTGCATTGTATCATTGATTAAGTTGTTTTCTGTTACTTTCGGTTTAGTCCGAATCGAATTTTAGTTTCGTATTTTAAAAGAAACAACCACTATGTTTTATTGATTTAAATAAAAATTGGTATTTTAAATACCAGAAAAATTCGTTTACTACGTTTTGATATGTATATAACCTCTAAATATTGAAAATTTTAAATTTGAAATCTAGACCACCATGAATGCAACAATTATAATATATTTTTTAAATTTTGGACCAAGTAGTGACGGCAAAATAAACAGTTACATTGATTTTTCCATCAGAATCAGTTAAAAAAATATATTTTTTTGTTCTCTTAAGTAAGTTAATAAGTAAAATGATATTGTAGTAACTCTGTTTTGTTAAAATGTATTTTAATAAAAGGCGAAAAAAAACTTTTTCTTACTAAAAAAATATCAATAATATTAAACCTAAAATTTGTGTTTGATCAGTAAAAATTAAAAATAATATAATATTTAACGTCATTTTTTCTTGATTGCAGCCAAAGTGGCTTCACTTGCATGTCCTTCTATCGTCGGGATGGCCACGTAGCAGAAATACAAATTGGATCTCAAGCGAAGCGCCTCGAGGACGCTTGCAGCTCGGCGTTTTTCAACAGGACCAATTTGCCGTACGTCACGTTAGTCAGTGAGTATGATTATTATCTCTGCTTTGTTCGAGGCGATTGCCGTTGGTGCTAATCCTAAAGAACAGATTTATGGTGTTTCGCAAAATAATCAAGTTTAAATCTTTTGCCATTTCTTTTTGTGTATTAAAGAACACATGTTTAGAAAATGTAAAACATCTGGCAGGTTATTTGTACAAATAAGGTAATAACATATCTGTCAAACACTACAAAATATTTTAAATCGGGTCAAAAATAAGAAAAAAAAATAAAAATGTATGCCACTGAACACTCTTCCTAAATTACTTAATCATAAGCTGTAATAGACTTGACCTACAAATTACAATATAGTTATTAAAAAAACTTATATATATTTGATAATAAAAATTTTAAGAAATGTGTGAAGATTATCAAACAGATTAATAAGGTAACCCTATTTATAAGCGTTACCAAAACCTGCACTTAAAGGATAAATCAGTTTAAGGTTTTCTATTGAAAAATTTTAAACTTCGATTATATTCAACAGAAATTTAAAAAAAATAAACAAAAAATACCTAAAATAATTAAATTGTGGCAGTAATGAATAATTATGGTTAAATTGATTTTTCCAAATAAGACCCACGATTTATATTGAGGAAATAAGAAGTCGATATTACCCTGCCTCTATTAATAGTAAGACGTCAAAATTGATCCAGATTTTATGTAGGGGTAGAAAAATATCTTATAAATTAATATGACCTTTAAATAATTATCCAGAGTACTTTAAGGTTAATTACAGGTTACTAAAAGATACCCTGTTAAAATTTCAACAAAGTTTATTTTTTTAGTTTAGTTTTTGTAACTATTATTTTGGTTTTTATTTGGTATAAAGAATGTATAGTTGACCATCAAATGTGGTCCTATATCTGTGAAACTAACAAATTTTTATTATTTATATTGTTTTCATTAAAAAAAAAAGTTAATTAGACCCCTAAAATAGTAATTCATTTTACTTTTAGGGCGAAAATCAAGACTTATATGCCCCATTTTATTTTATACAACTTGCTCATTTAAAACTTTTTTCTATGACCCTAAGTTTTCATGATATTTGGCCTGTTCCATACTTTCGGAGCACCATGTGAAGAATCCCTTTCGGCCTTAAATAATGATATTATCGCTGATATTAAAATATAAGGGCCGTTTTAAGAAAAAGTAAGTTAGCGGTGCTAGGAGATTGGTTTAAGTTCTGCTTAGTTTGTTAAAGTATTTTTTTAATTTTTAAAAAATACAAGTCCGAATTAAAATTAAACATCAATGAAATTATTATTCAATTTGTAATCAAATTGATTTTTAATTTTGATATATATCAGGGCCGAATTAAAAAAAGAAGTGGATGATGGTTCCACCAAAAAAGAAATGTCGCATTTCAAATAAAACAGCACCATTGAATGAAATAGAAAAGTGGCAGTGCAAAAGGGCATTATATTTTAAAATCTTATTTTAAATAAGACTAGCGTTAAAATTAAATTGTTTGTTTTTTTTTCGAATATCTTCGGAAATACACAAAATTTTGAAACTTTTTAATCTGCATATTGTTTGGTACAAAAAACCTCAACTTTGTTCAGATTTAAACAACTTCGTATCTTTTCCCATTTTCACGATGCCCACAGTGGCCTGAACACGGTGTATTATACATACCTACGATTATTTGAGTTTGCGGTTAAAAAATTTATAGTGATATTTCTGGGCTTATTCTATAAAAAAGTTAATATATTCGTATGTCTGAAAATGCTAAAATGCATTGTTTTTAGTTTTGTTTTTTTATTTTTCATCTATTTTTCTTTATACTATGCTTAAAATTCTTTTTCAGGTTTTATTTAACATTTGCAAAGGTATTTAAAGCAATAGAAATTCTGTTTAGCTCCAACCAAAGGTGTATCCCATCTCGGCACACTTTATTAGGGTCAATTTTGTGACACCTTGTCGGAGCATTTTTAATGACCCAACTCGGCACACAGAACTCACAGGTAATAAATGACATATATATAAAAAGTGTGTATTAGCGTTCTATGAGTCTCATAAAACGGTATTAGTCTTATGTTTAATTAAGGAATTAAAAAAGACGTTACTTACCAGTACTAACCTTTTGTAAGTGTGTATTAGTCTTAGATTTGATTAAGGTATTAAAAAAATATAGTAACTGATTTATTAGACATACCTAGATACAAATAATTTTTGTGCCAAGCTTGGCTATGTAGAAGAGAGTACCTGCCTACGTATGTGCCGACTTAGGCTATAATTATTTTATTTACCTGCTTGGTGTGCCGAGTTGGGCATCGCCCCCAACCAAAGTATTTATTTTAAGTCCAGTGGCTTTCCCAGTGACACCTGACAAAATATTTCAAAACATAAGTATTGGAGCCAGAAATGTAATATATGCTTAATGTTGCCCCATGGTCAAAATTTTTTCTATTCTTAAGAAATAAATTAACAATTTTGACGCTGTTTTTCAAATACTAAATATTAATAAATCCTGGAGCCAAACTTACCCTCGATTTAAGTTCAGAACATAAATAAAAAATGCATTTTGCATGTCAGGGTAACCACTATTTTATTTTTGAATAATTCGCTAAAGAACTTCAGAACCGAAGAAAAATATTGCGACCTGTGATTCTCATACCCCTGTCTATTAAACTAACAATAAGATTAAAACATACCCGTAAATATATATTTTAAGTCATTTAGGATTAGGAAAACATTGTGACTTGATTTCTATTCACGCGTTCGTGTCTGGTACTTAAAAATACATCATACAATCTGCGTCCAAAACTTTTTCTTTACTTCATAGACTGATGTTATTGAACACACGATAGTGAAATGGTTAATCCTGTTATCGTGACCCAGGTAATCTGTGTATTACTTTTTTATACTTAATTTAGTAAATCCCTTTCCTTATTTATTTTTAACTGTTGACGTGTTGTGGCCAATATATATATATATATATATATATATATATATATATATATATATATATATATATATATATATATATATATATATATATATATATATATATATATATATATATATATATATATATATATATATAAAGGCAAAATAAAGCAAATTATTATACGAAGTGTATCTTAAAGGTCTGAATAAAATGCTTTTATTGACCTCTTGGGCCAAAATACAACGATCTAACGCAATTTACTTTAGTCGAAAAGTTGAGCGTGTGCGAGATACAGGGTGTAACTTTTTTTTTTTTAGACATTTTTAAATATTTTATTTATTTTTGGATTTGTTTTTACAAAATTTGGTACAGTAAGTCCAATCTTACTTGTCCACATTTTAAATGTCTATAACTTTTAACTTTTCAAGTTTTTTTCCGTTATAAGGAATACACAAAACAACTTTATAAACACACCTATTGACCTAACTTACTTTTTAATTAAAGGGAAATCCTGTAAATTACACCACCATTAAAAAGTTTTTAAAGAGCTTTACAAAATACTACATTTGATGTATCTATCTTTAATAGTTTCCGGAGTATGACCATTTACCAGTTTTTCAGATTTAAATGATCATATTTCCGAAACTATTAAAGAAAAGATATATCAAAGTGATTAAATCATCATCACTACGAGCAACTGATTCTAAAATACAGGGTGTCCCACAGGAACTGCTGCGATCGATTTCTCGAAAAGGAGGCTTTGGAAAACATTATAAAGTCAGTGGGGACATTTAACTAAAATATTTTGACAGCTTTACCATTTTCGGTCATTTATTTTTTTATTTATTTATTTATTGGTTGACAACAGGGATACAAACAGGTAGGCACTCAAACGAGTATCGACAAAATTTATATTTAATGTTCTATACCTAGGTCTAACCGTTTTTGACTTTGTGTCAGAAATTACGTTTGCAAGCCATTACAAAACCATCAATTTCCTCTTAACAAAAGCCTTTAATATGAGTTATAGTTGGGTTTCTCGTAGAGAAAAACTACTTTAGCAGACTGTATTAATATTTTCACAATTAATAAATACAGAGTGGTCAAAAATAATGGTTAAAAATTATAACCACAAATCCTTAAAAATATTTTTTTTTTAATGGAATATCCTGTCTTTTATTACCTTATCCTATTAAGCATTAAAAATAGGGTAAGTTTGTATAGGAATGTCGAATCCAAAAATTTATAAATTTCGAAATATTAATAATTTATTATTTATCTATTCTAACAATGGTTGTAAGTACGGATGAGTACGCTGCAGTTAGCTCTGACGCCGCATTTTGTTGTCAAGGCCAACTAAAAACCAAACTAAGTCATATTTAAAAGCATTGTAAGAATAGGTATCCTTATTTTTAATAGGATAAAGTAAAAAAAAGAGGCGAGTTTCCATTTAAAAAAATTTACTTTTAAGGTTTTTGTCATTATAATCTTTAACGATTATTTTTGACCACTCTGTATTTAGAAATTGTGAAAATATTAATACAGTCTGCTAAAGTGGTTCTTAATCCACAAGGAACTTAATCCCAAATCATATTAAAGGCTTTTGTTTAGAAGAAACTGATGGTTATGTAATAACGTGCAAACGTCATTTTTGACATAAGATTTAAAATAAGTCAAAAATGGTTGGACTTAGGTATAGAACATTATACATAAATTATGTTAAGAATTTAACGCAGATTCTAAATAATTAATAGTTTAAAAAACTAAAAAAACACGCTTTTATATGCAACCGAACTAAAAATTAGAAAATAATTTTTCATTAAAAAAAATATTGTCATTTCATAGTAAAAAGCGTGGGGTGCATTTTACTATTTTTTCATAACTTTTCCATCATAGATATTTGCAAATATAATAATTATAACATTTAATATATTTATCACCCCACGCTTTTTACTATGAAATGACAATATTTTTTTAATGAAAAATTATTTTCTAATTTTTAGTTCGGTTGCATATAAAAGCGTGTTTTTTAGTTTTTAAACTATTAATTATTTTTCATTTTTTAGTTTCTGCTACTCTTGACAAAATGGCGAAAATTTTTTTAATGAACAAGAGTGGCAAATTTTAAAATTTTTCCAACAGATTGCAACTCACTAAAAATTTCTTCTTCATTAAGTAGCAAAGTTTGAAATTTTGCCAACAGATGGCAATCAGGCAATGTTTGGACCGTTGCCAATATATTGCAACCCACTAAAAATTTCTTCTTCATTTAATAGCAAAGTTTGAAATGTTGCCAACAGATGGCAACCTAGGTGTTATTTTTATATTTTTATAATATAATGGAATTTTTTTCCTGGCGATCCAAAAAAGATAACGGGATACTGTTTGCAGATTATTGCATTGTCATGTTTCCTTAATACGTGTGCAAAGTTTCAAAGAAATCGAATAGCTGGAAGTTGGTTAAAATTAGGCTCAAAGATTCCGTTACATAGCCAGATAGTTACAACCCAAGTTAATAAAAAAGCGTGTTAACGGCATTTATTAACTGTTATTGTTCATAAAATTGAACACCAATGGTGCAACTAACCCTATATTTTTATTGTTCATAAAAATTGAACACCAATGGTGCAACTAACCAAATTGTGTAAAAACTAAAAATTTCTTCTTCATTTAATAGCAAAGTTTGAAATGTTGCCAACAGATGGCATCCTAGGTGTTGTTTTTATAATATAATGGAATTTTTTTCCTGGCGATTCAAAAAAGATAACGGGATACTGTTTTTAAATTATTGCATCTTTATCGGTCCTTGACACGTGTGCAAAGTTTCAAAGAAATCGAATAGCTGGAAGTTGGTTAAAATTAGGCTCAAAGATTCCGTTACATAGATAGATAGATAGTTACAACCCAAGTTAATAAAAGCGTGTTAAAAAGAAACAATATAATAAGTGTTCCATTTAAAATAAGGAAGTTGACATTAACTTTCGGTATAACCGGAAGTGGTAGAGCTGCTGTCAAAATATTTTAGTTGTATGTCCCCCGCCGACTTTATAGTGTTACCAAATTTTCAAAATTGAACAAATTTTTAAAAAGTACAAAAGTACACTTTTCGATAAATCGATCGCAGCAATTCCTGGTGGACACCCTGTATTTTTGATTTAACCTTTTATTTCACATAAATAATCTCTTTTAAATTCCTTTAAGCTCCATTTAGGATAGCCTCTAAAAGGTCTATTCAAATCAGGGGCGAAGCTACCGCCGTATCAGCCGTATTAATAATATGGAGCCCCTGGGCTATAAGGGCCCCCAAATGTGTGTAAGCAAAAATAATAAATAAGAAAAGAAAAGTTTTTGGAATGTGGGGACCTTTTTTGTTTTTTTTTTTTTGGGCCCCTGACTCATTGTGATTCGGGGCCCATCTAAGGCACGCTACGCCACTGGTTTATATAGGTGCTACAATTTTCTTACGCCAAAGTACAACGATTAACTCCAATTTGCCAAGTTGAAAAATTAACTGTTTGCAAGATAATCCAAGAAAAAATAAATGGATAATTTGACACTGTGTTTTTGCAAACTAGTTACCTTTTGTCTAAAGTAAATTGCATTAAATCATTGTATTTTGGCCCAAAGAATTTGTGGTAGCATTTAGTACAGACCTTTTGGACACTACCGTATCTAGGCCTAGATAAAGCGTGAATAAATGCAAGGGTAAACTTTGGCATGGAATTAAATGTTTAATCTAAATACAATTGCTCGCAACGGTATTTATCACGTATACCTTTTTTGTGGAAAAAATATGGAAGAATAAAAATTCTGTACTAAAATTATAATAACCGAGACAAAAAAAAGTTATGGCACTTTAAAGCTACGCAAAGGAATGCAGGTGGCTCTACCTATATTTTTTACTAAAACAGTTCCATATTTCGATTTCCCACCATAAAAGACCAATAAATCCTGAATTAAAAAAAAATATCTTATAATAAATAAAAAATTTAAAAACAACCTAAATGAAATAACAACCTAAACACCCTGTATCTTGCAAACGATAGACTTTTTGACCAAGATAAATTGCGTTAAATCGTTGTATTTTTATCCAAGGAATTGGTGATACCTTTTGTACAGACATTTTAGAGACACCCTGTAAAAATGTCTTCAAAAGTTTTTACCAAATGGGGGACTTTTTAAATATTTACCTTACGAAAAAAGTGCTGCTTGTTGAGAAAATACATTTCCACAAAAATAAAATATGTTGGAAGTACAGGGTGGCCTAAAAAGAACTTGTTTCCAAATTAAAATATAGGTTAGATCCTAACTACAGTGGGAAAGTTTAAAGGGTAATTTCTTATGTCATGTTATGAAGAAAAGTTTCTATAAACATATGTCCATAGTTGCTTTGTTTCTAAGAAACAGGACGTTGTTTTTGTTTAACTAGGTATTTTATAAATATCTTTATTACGAAGCTAGCTACAAAATAATTATACAACACAAAAAGGTATATTTTTATTTGCATTTTAGAAAAAAATATTTATTAAAACTATCTAAAAAGCAAATAAATAATATTGGCCTTGGTGCCCACTGAGACGCCACTGAATCTTATAAAATCGATCTAGTTAGAGCTTTCCAAGTGCTTTATTACATCAAATAAACGTAACAAATGTTCACCAAATATGTAAAAGGGTATTTAAGATATTTATAAAAACTTACTTAAAAAAAAATTACGCACTGTATTTTAGAAACGAAGCATCTCCGGCCATATGTTTATAAAAACCTTTCTTTATACAATGCAGGACATTTTACAAAAAAAACAACGTAACGTTAATAATTAAAAAGTTTTCCATTTGTTAAGAACTTCTGAAAACTCGCTGTATAAAAAATATTTCTTTTACATGTTTATTTACTGATAGTATGATTTAAATTTTTTAAAATTAATTAACGATTTGTAAAAGATTATATAAATACTAAACATTACTTTTAATTGAGGATGAGTTTGTTTACTGCACGAGAGCGTAAATATCCGAACTACCGACTATCCACTGTGTATAACCACACAATAACCGTAGGTTTAAATTTTCTTTTGAAAATTACTTTTCCCAATATTTATTTTTATTTAGTTAACAAATAAAAATACTTAATGCAATAAAAGTAACATCCAAACCTAAAAAATAATCCAAATTAAGTTATTTAACATTTTTCAATATTTTTGAATCATCTAGGTATATGCAACTAAGTGGATATTTTTTCTCTGTAAAATAGAACTAACCAGAGTACCGTGGGTGTCGAGTTATTAGATGTTTAACCCATCGTTATCCCATATTCTGTCAATGCTGTCCAAGCACTGAAACATGCAGTTTTGCATTTCACAGCACCTTCTTGACAACGCAGTGGTGCCACCACGAACGTTATTTTTAAACAACTTCACCCTAAATATGTTCTACTGGGTGATGTTTAACAAATTTTAACTTTGTCAGTAAAAATGTTACGTAAATGAACTTAAAATAAAATAAAAAAAAACTCTATTAACTAATATTTATTATCATTTAAATGTTGGCCTTGACCGCACCTAACATGGTCTGTTCTTAAGCTCTACTACGTGCTGGATGTGGCCCATTATCCAATAATGTAAATTGAAGTTTAAATTTTTGTGTTGGTACAGCAAATAGTCGACTCAGTAGGCCGATTATGCGTGGACCATAAGTTGCCCGAAACAAATTCCGGAGAATGATGATCTTCATAATAGAGTTGAACAAGTTTTAGACGTTGTGCCAGGGGCTTAGTCTTTACAAAATTAATTGCCAAACAAAACTGAACAAAAATACCATTACAGTTTAAAATTTTTACCCTCTCATCTATCCAAAAATACCTACCAGCAAAAGTACCTCCAAATGAATCTCCCGATATTAACTTAAGAGTTTTTACTTATTTTAATTTAATTTTCATTTAAATTTCCGCTATAACTGTACCTATTTTTTTTTTGTTGCTCAAAGTACATACATGTATATAATACTTTAATTATTTTATGATATTCTGACTGTTTTAATTACTTGTTTTGTTTTAAAACTTAAATGTATTTCTGTTGCTGTTTTTTACCGAATAATTAAGTTAAAACAACAGAAGTTTTCTTTTAATTTTCATTTTGTGTAACTGAAAAGTAATTTTGTCCCTAATTTAATCAAGGCGAGCCAGACTAAAAGTCACGACCTGCAAATCTGATTTGTTTTAGTATTTATGTCTGAGCTTTCAGCGATACAACTATGAGTTTTAAATACGAATGTTTTCAAATGTATGGGTGTATTTATTTTTTATGCCTTATTATTATTACAGTAATTTAATAATGTACAAATTGTTTTATATTAGCGCAGTCATAATTTAAATATTTTATCCATAAAAATTTTCACCTCCTTATATCGTGGGAACTAGGACCATTTAGTTTAGGTCGCATGTACCCAATCAATAACCATCCAATCTAGGCATCTTTGACATATTTACATAAATATATTTGTCAAATATTACTTTTCCAGACCCAAAATAGTGTAGTATGTACAGTGAGAATATTAAAATAGTTTCATCCACTTTATTTTTTAAATGGGACCAGATATCAAGACCGGGTGAAATTTGGGTAAAAAGGTGTAACCTAAACTACTTTTTGGTATAAAAATAATTTAGTCTGAGACAAAATCGTCCTTAAATAAGAATTTTTTTTTTATTTAGATTATTTTAAATAGATAACTTACAAACTTCATATGAACATAGGTCCGTCTTGGTTTTTGAACTACAAGGTGTTTAAAATTTAAAAAATCAGCTAATTTTTTTAAGATCCTTACTATTCTTAACCCAATTTTGTTAAAAGTTAGCAATATTATTATTGACATTAAAGGGGTTATTTATCACTACCTTAATTACATTTAGTAAGTCAAGTGGTGACTCGAGAGCGACAAGGAATATTTCCAGCAAACAAACGGTACGCCACTGACTGTGTAAATGTGTGTAAAATGTGTGTGCCTTTTTAATATTATGCAAATAAAAATACATCTTTTATGTCTCCTAATTTTTGTCCGTATTTTGTTTATTTTAAGACAAAAAGAAATAAAATTCACTTTATTGCATATTTTTAGACCATAAAAGAAGCATTGCGGGATCTTTTTCTTTGCAAAATTAGGTTTTATAATTTTTAATTAGCAAAAATAATAAATACTTATTTAAATTAGATTTATATCCAGTATAACAGTTTTGGTTACTAAAATAAGTGTTTCTGAATTATTTTATTTTTTTGTATCTTAAAAACCAAGACGTTTAGAACTTATGTTCATATGAAGTTTTTGTCTTATTTTTTAATAAAAAATTACCTTCCTAAATTTTTCGCATTTGTTTAAAAAAACACTGTATAAAACAAGTACTGACTAGAAAGATAAACAGTTATTTTTTCACGACCGTTAAAAAATGCTGTTTTTTTTAACTGTTAACATGGAGTTAAAGTACTCCATTCTAGTACATTACATAAAATGTTAAAGAAGTAACTTCTTTTTACACTTCAAAGCTTTTTTCACACTTTAAATTAGTGTTATGTTTCAATGCCTGCTACAATAGACTTGAATATCCATTTATGCAATGTAACAGTAAACGCGACATGAACTGAACCAAACGGTCAAGTTACCTTTGATTGTGTCATTATTTCTTTTATCTCATGTGTCACTAGTTTTAAAATTTGACAGTTTGCAAATAAATTTAATAGAAACTGTCAAAAATTAATGGTAATAATAAATTTCGATGACTAAGAAGTTAAAAAGGAATTTATTCTGTTTTAGTATAATTTCTTTAAAAAGTACGTACATACAATTTTCTAAAATTAAATAATAAATGCATAGTTATGAAGAGAATACTAATTGTATCCTAAAAAATAAGAAGGCGATTATTTTTTGTTGCAATATAATGGCTGCGCTGTAGAAATTAAAATTAATAAGTTTAGATAAATAAAATATGTATAAAATGGTATTTTGGAAATTTTTATACGGTCGTGAAAAAATATAGTATGTAACACAGGCATAAAGGGTCTTTTTTACTCGTATGCACTTGTTACATAAATTACTATTTTGGTCCTGCAAACGTCATATTTAATAAATAAATCTAAATTTGTCAAAAACGCTTAACTTTTAACATCTCCCATAATGAAAATAAGTCGTCGTACAATAAAGTAACCTTATACCCTTAAAACTGTTTGAGATAAATTTAGGTACCTAAAGACTACAACTTTTTAATATTATTTTATTTAGTTTATTTTAAAATAAACATCCCCTTCAGACTATAGACCAATTCCCCTTCAGACTATAGACCAATTTCGTTGCTACCCACATTGGCCAAGATTGTCGAGAGACACAACTTGCTCTCCATTTCGCGGTTTACCTTTCAGTTTTTGAAACACTGGAGATGCGATGTTTTACTTTCTTGAGGACTTATATGTGAGCCTTAATGACGGAGAGGTTGCTTCGGCGCACAGTGATCAATTTTACTAAATTAGGTGGAAAAAATTGATATAATCCAAGTTTTTAAAATAACCATACAACCATATATGTACTATCGTAAAGAGTTGAAAGGGCTAAAAAATATAAAACGACGGTGCCAGCACTTGCTATTTTGATGGTATCAAGGTCAGAAGTCAAACATATCAGTTAAAGGCAAATAGTCTGTAGTAGAGAGTCGTATCGTTACATATTTTTTGTGCCTGTTTATTAATAATTAGTTTTTTGTGTAATATTTTGGAGTTTAGTGTATAACAGAAACCACTTCTGGTAAGTAAATAAGTTTATAAAATTGGATAGTAATTGATCTTTCACGAAACACACATAAAGTAGATTAGGTGGGATTGATAAAAAAGTTTCAAAAAGTTTCACGATTAATTTTATTTTGTATTATAGTTTAGAATATCTACTTCACATTAAAGTATAAAACTTTGTCCAGTGTCGTCCAATTTGGTAAATATATCCATTTATTTCTAGAAATGGAAATTCGCGTGAACAGGCTTGTGTTGTTTGAGCTTTTACGGAAAGAGAACCTTTTACGTGAAGGCGCATCAGTTACTGCTATTAATGAGATTATTAAATATATTAAAAGCCAAGAAAATAATTTTAACGAACATTTGGAAGAGATTGAAAAAATTTCAAAATCTGTTAAACTTTTCCTCTGTAACTTATTGAAAAGATGAAAATCAAGTAACTCCTTTGAGAAACTGTTTAAGCAGCAAAATAACGCTTGGCTAAGGGGCGATTTTATATATACGACACAATCAATAGACAATGAGCCAGGACCGTCAACAGTAGGGGCAGGTCGACCACTGTCTAGTTTCGACGATGTGGGAGAAAAATCTAAAAGACAAAAAATTAAACCATTACTGGAAAAATCACCCCAAGAATTAATTTTGGCTACACAAATGTCCTTCTATGCAAGTGGACAACGGGATGCTGCCTTTCTTATAAAAGAAGTTTCAGAAAGTTCTCCTCGAACAATAAAACGAATCAAAAGATCCATTTTAGATAACGAGTCAAGTACTTCTTCTATTTGACCCTACATATCTACAGAAGCTCTAGCATTAGTTTGTAATTTAGGATTAACAAGAAATCAGTACATAATGCTACGCAAGTGTGCGAATGATAGAAACGCAAACTTGTATCCTCCATACTATACAATAATCAAAGCTAAAACCGATTGTTATTCACCTCAAGACAAAATTTTGATTACTGATACACTTGTCGATATAGAATTACAAAGTCTTTTGAATCTAACAGTCAATCGTTTAATGTTAGCACAACAAGAAGTTTTGATTCAAACATTCCTCGAAACTAGCACAAATACTCTTGAAATTACCTACAAATGGGGAATAGATGGAAGTTCAGGGCATTCTTTGTACAAACAAAAATTTGAAGATGAAACTAGTACGGACTCCAACATACTCCAGACATCCATAGTACCATTGCAACTTCGTTATAGTACTGACCCCAAAAAGTTAATATTATGGCAAAACCCTAGAACAAGTTCTACTCGATATTGCCGGCCAATTCGTTTTTTGTTTGCCAAAGAAACAGCTCTGAACTTAAAATCTGAAATTGCTTATGTCGAACACCAAATAGAAAAATTAAATCCAACAGAAGCAGAAATAAGGGGACGCAGATTTTTGTGACTCACAAGTTATATAAAACTATGTTGGATGGAAAGGTCTGCAATACACTCACGAATACTTCATCAGCACAAGTGTGTTATATTTGTGGCGTTACACCTAAAAACATTAATGATCTGGAACAGGTTCTAAAAAGACCATGCAAAACATCTAATTTTTCTTTTGGGTTGTCTATTTTGCATGCCAAAATTTGGTTTATGGAGTGTTTACTTCACATAGCATACAGACTTGAAATAAAACAGTGGCGTTGCAAGCAAGAAACATTGGCACCTAGAAAACAAATAATTATTGATAGGTTCAAATCAGAAATGGGCCTTCTAATAGATGTAGTAGTTCAAGGGAAAGGGAACACAAATGATGGAAATACAACAAGACGTTTTTAGGGACCCAGAAAAGGTATCGTTAATAACCGGCCTAGATATGGATCTTATAAGACGTTTCTCGGCCATATTAGATGCACTTTCAAGTGGATATGATTTAAATTCTCTCGAGTTTAAAAAATACACTCTAGAAACTGCCAAAATTTACATTAACCTTTATCCATGGTATCCTATGCCAGCAAGTCTCCATAAAATATTAATGCACGGAGCAGATGTATTAGAACACCTAATGTGTCCGATTGGACAGTTATCGGAAGATGTTCTGGAAGCTCGACACAAGAATTTCGAAAATTTCGAGAACATCATACCGAAAAATTTCTAGAGCAAAATGCAATCAAGACCTCTTGAACTCGTTGCTGATATCATCAGATCCTCTTATTAGTAGCATTCGACCATTACCTAAACGCAAAAGTGAAAGTTTATCACAAGAAGTTAGATCCCTTCTCCAAATCCCCGAAAGCGATGGTAATAATTCAAAGGATCTAGATGATCAAGAATATGAGGCAGATGAGGAAGAAGAGCTTACATACGAGTTATAACATTACTTTTTATTTATTTGTTTATGTATTACTGTAATATCCACTTATATCTACTTTGTTAAGTTAAATCTTTAAACTAAAAGCAAATTGTTTCTAGCTTTATTTAAAATATGAAAAAACAAGTTTACAAGCATAAAGTCCATATAATAAACATAAAAAATAGTTTAATTACCTATTTAATTTGAAAAATAATTTTGTCCACCTAATTTAGTAAAATTGATCACTGTGCGGCGGTGTTCTGTGACTTAGCGAAGGCATTTGACTGCGTTTCTCACGGAATACTGCTGAGCAAGCTCGAGATCTATGGGTTTAGAAGAGCGATCCTGGACTGGTTCAGATCATATCTCTTGGGTCGATTTCAGAGTGTTCGTTTCCAGGAACATACCTTAAGTGTGCTTAGTCTTACAGCAGGTGCTCTATACTCGGGGCCACTATTATTCCTAATTTATGTTAATGATCTACCCACATGCATTAAATATGGCCGATGCATATCCTTTGCTGACGACACGACAATACTGTTGCACAACAAGAACCCAACTATTCTAAATGAAATGGTGATCTCTGACTTAAACAACATTAAAGAAAGATGCTATTCTAATTTACTTTCTTTTAATATTCCTAAAACTTATATACTAAATTTCAAATGCAATTTAAGTGAAGTCTATATGGATGGAAGGGTCATTAAAAGCCTGAATGAGAACAGATTTTTGGGGTTGTATGTGGATAATAGGTTAAGGTTTGACGGCCACATTAATAATTTGTGTACAAAATTGTCTTCGGGTTATTTTGCAATTAGAACTGTCAGGAGGGACCTGGGTATTACAGTGGCTAAAAATGTTTATTTGCTGTCATTGACACTCATTCCAGATATGGAATTTGTTTTTGGGGTTCATGTCCGATAATTTTATTCAATTCAGTTTTTACCTTACAGAAACGCGCAGTTAGGTATTTATATAATCATAAACCCCAGGACTCTTGCAGACCTTTTTAAGTCCGAAGGAATTCTTACCCTGGCGAGCTTGTTTATTTTAGAGTCTGTTTGTTTAATGCACAAAAAGTATTCAGAACAAATTCATGCTATTTCATTAATTAACACAAGCACTAGATTTAACATTAATTTGCCAATTCCTTTAACAGCTTTAACAAAAACCATCTTTTCTGGTAGCGAGAAAATGTTTAATGCTTTGCTACTTGACGTTTAACAGATAAAACAGTACAAAGCTTTTAGAAATAAGGTTAAAGCCTTTTTAATCCCACAGGCCTTTTATACTGTCGAAGAGTACTGGGCGCATGGGTCATTTTAGATTTTGACATGTATTTTTCCCCTCTTGTTTTTTGTAAATAATGTTTATGTGATATATATACATTTTTCTTTTTAAACTGTTTTTATGAAAAATGACAATTTATAGTATATTTGTGATTTTTAACATGTTGTTTTAAAAATTGTATTGTATTGATTTGTTTTATTCTAATTTTGTGTAGCTGACTATTATAAAATTCATGTCATTCAGTCACGTTTTCCTTTTTAGTTATTTATTTATTGAATACGACTATTAGTATAACTTTTACCATTTTGATTGTTTGTGGTATATGGATTTTGTTTGTTCTTTGTTTTTACAATATTGCATTTTTTATTACATTTTTATTTATTACAGCTTTGTTAACAAGAAATAATTCTTAAACAATTGATTGATCTTTTGATTGATTGATTATAAAAAATAAAACTTTTAGGAAAGTTGTAAAATTTTAACTTGAAACCCTGATAAGATAAATTTCATTTTTTTTAAATTATATTTTCTTTAACAACAGAGAGAGTTAAAAAAGATGGGGCTTTAAAATCCGACGTATTGGTGAACAATTGACGTTACATTATTTTACAGGGTATTTAAAACATTTGGGTCAAAATACAACAATTGGCTCTAAAACCTTATCCTATAAGACGTTTTGCAAGCCCCATATTAAATAATAATTTTAATTAAAGGGGCTACAACTGAACCAGAAGATAATTAAAATCTGTAAAAAGAAAACAAAAAAAATTAAGATTGAATTTGAACAAAATTGTGCTTGTCCGGTGTTTTTTGTTCAAGAGTGAATATTTTTATCTTTTAAAAGGACATTTAACTTGCTGATATATCGGGCTTTTTTAAACAATTTTATAAATCGTTTAGTTAGTTAAGTGCTTTTAGGGAATAGTAAAGCTTGTTTAAATGTTTTATGTATTAGGAGTCGGCATGTAATTCAGTATAAACCAGAGCAATTCTATTTACTATATGCTACGTTACACCGAGTATGATTATTATCTCTTCCTTGTTGCGAGAGATTTTGCCGGGTGCTAACCTGCAAAAAGGAATTTATCGCATTTTATAAGATATTAAAGTAAGAGTAATCCACCTTCTTGTCGTTATTGAGGTACAAATTTCTTAAGCGGGCCCCTTAAAGTCGACTTTTGGATTTTAATGTGTCTCTTAACATATTTGAGTAGCCTAATAGGTTTAAAGTAAAGTTTATATAATCTTAATTGGGACAGCAAAAACCGAATTTTAAGAATTTCCAAGGCGGCTTCTTTGTTAGGCATGGGTGGCGTGCTAAAAGTTTAATAGAGCAAATATGTTTAATTAAATAATACATATAAATGCACGCTAATGCTCTCAACAATCCTTACCTTCTTGCGCTATTATACCTTATGGAAAAAACACCGAAATGCAAAGAACAAAAGCATTTAATCCTATTACGGATCGTATTCCTCCGAAAAAATGATGGTATGTCTAACCGGAATCGGCAACCGGGCATTCGACATTGGCGTCGTTAACGACACTGGTTTTGACTGTGTGTGTAAAAACGCCTTTAGATTTGAAAAATTTGTTGCATTTTTTCGCTGATTAACGCAAAGCCAACATAATTCTAACAACCTGTTATAATTATGTAAAACAAAAATTACCAATAAATGAACTAAGAAAAAAATAAAAATGAAAAAAAAAAACTTAATAAATTATATTTTTTTTTTACGTTTTCTCGGGTGACCAGTAATATCGAGTAAAAGCAGCTTAATAACCTATAAACGTACTTATTTGAGATTTGGCTACGTTAAAAAAAAATAATGAGTGCAGTCACCTGTACCAATATGGTTATGATGTTTTAAATAATTCTTTTATCAATTTTGGCTTCGTTGTGTTGAGAAACGCCTATTAGTCCCTGGGGCAGTAATGAAAATGACTTCATGATAATAACACCTTTAAAACCTTTTTAGGGGTTTCTTTTGATAAGTCCACCACGAATATTTAAACCGCAATATATGGAATCGGCGCTCTAAACCAGCCTGTCAATGATAAATGTCTCGTGTGTCGGACTGGGAAAACGTCACTTTTTTGTCGAAAAAGTTGCCACAATATTTCACAAGCAGTTTTTAAACATTGTACCAAAAATCGTAATTGTTACAGTCACGAAAACATAAGACCCATGGACATGTTTTGGGTATCCCTTGATTTTTGGCACAATGTTTAAAATTTGCATGGAAAACGTTGTGGGAAACTTGTCCGACAAAAGAAAGTTACGCGTTGTTGCTTAGTCCACACAACATTTGACATTGATAGGTTGAGTTAAAGCACCGCTTCCATATAAGTATTCGTGCAGGACTCTTCAAATGAAATCCCCCTAAAAGGTTTTAAAAGTGTTATTATCATAAATTCCACCATTTTATTACTGGCCCAGGGATTATATGGCTTTCACAGTCTATAAGCTAAAAATATTCGCCCAACCAATCATGACACTAAATTTGGTAAAATTTGATTATTGCGTTGTTTTATTTTCAGTGCCGGATCAAGGACAATTTTTTTATTGAAGCAAACAATAAATTTTGCGCCCTTTTTGTGAAAAAAAAATGTAGCCCAAAAGAAAGGTAGCTATTACAAAAAGTAAATAAATATAATGTTCTTTTTTTCAATTTTGATCCCTTTAATATTGTGCCTTCATTTCAGCATATACCTGTTCGTCGTCACCTTATATAGGAAACGTACATATAAATATTACACAGTATTTAAGTTATTTGTATCTAATATTTAATAAGTGCTGTTAATAAGTGCTTTTTGTGTAAATTGCATTTACTAAGTGCATAAAAACTAGAAATATTTATCTAAATCTTTCGCATTTTTATCACAAATATTAAATGGCCGACAAAGTGCCATTTTATTGGCAAATTAAAAAGAAAAATTGTCTAATGATAAATACAAACTTAAAAAAGTGAACAATTTTACTTAACACAATACATAAAAGCATTTATCAAACATCTAAATTAGGACCTTAAATCATATACTCATAAATATTAAAAATAAATATGTGACGACACTGTCTTTTAGCTGCAGATGCACGGATTCTAAAGAAAGTAAAATAGTTCTTATCTTTCCCTAAAATCTCTACCCAATCCCATTAGTTTAAATTTGAAGTAGACCAGTAGGATTTAGACCCCGCCTACGATTTCCACTGACAAACTTGTTAAGTCAACATGGGCTCTCTACGGAGACTGATCAACTATGATATAGGCTATTTATTTTAATACGTGACGTGGTAAATTGTAGAACCCCAATTTTTGTGTTGTCTCAATTCACTTTACTAAGAGTATAATACCAGTTTATTAATTAAAATATTAGGTAATGCACTCCACGACGCGGCTCCGATCAGGCCCTCCTACCCCGCCTTTCCTCCGATTTCTTGCTGGCCAAAACAAAGTCTGTTATCTTTTTCTATACTCGTGCAGTCGTTCGCTTTGCATGGTACACGGTGGCTCGACCTTAACGGCACTGTTTGAAAGCCGCTTTAAAATTTAAATTTACAAAAATATATGAGTAATTAAGAATTTTAAGTACCTCTCTGTTTGTAAATTTTAATATATCAGCGAATATTTACTAGATTTTAATAATAATTGGTTTGTGTGCTAAGGAGTAGTAGAGGGAGAGAAAAAAATTATTTACGATAAAAATAAAAGCCTTCAAATAATTAGTTTTTTTTTTATAAAAAATGGAAATTTAGCTTACTTCTCAGTGTTTAATTTTTTTTATATAAAAATATTCGTTAATCTATTAGGTAAATGATGGCATAAGAAAATGTTAGTGCCCTCTTACCAGCAAAATGATAGAAACGCTTTAGTGCCGTATACCGAACAAAATCAAGAAGCTATACCGGGTAACACAGGATTTTGCTAGTTTCCAAATTTCTATTGTAATTCTTTTTACAAGGTAAGTTTTTCAATGTTTAGAAAGGGTTTGCTGCACCTACAAAGATGATTAAATTAGTAAAAGAATTGTAGTTTTTAATGCTAAGGTTCAATTACTTTTTGTATTTTATGAAAAAATCATGGCCTTCTAGATATTATAAAAATCCGTGAAATTAAAAAAATAATTTTTCTCCTGTAGCTCTGTTAATATTTGAAATAGAAATAAGTGTAAAAATAAAACTTGTAGATAATTATTTCTTATAGAAATATATAATCAGATATTTAATGTAATAGTCACATAGCATTTTTGTAAATTAACATCATAATTGGCTATGACATTAATAAAAGGCCTTTTTATGAGCCTTTAAACGATGTATATCAAAATATACTTTACAAAAAAAGGTAGATTTGGATACCATTATTTTTTGATTGGTATTTTATATTATTTTGCCCTAAAAAATTGAGCTGGTTTTATTGACAATGACTTTCCCTTTTATCGCATTAACGAGTATAAATGTTTTAATTTAATTAATTAACACTTTTTTAGCGATAAGAGACAATTAGTTAAATAAAAAAAAACAAACATTTTTGTTTCAATTTTTAAAAGTTAACATTACATTGATAGTATTAAAAATGTGTTGGTTAAGTTTAAGAAAAACAGACTAAATTGATTTAAAAAAAAAACAATTAGCAATTCGTTTAACGACCAAATTTACGGAAATAATTAATAATATAGTTTTTTTCAACTTAGTAAAAATAAGTGTTTTTTTTAATGACTAGCAAATTTTACTTTTGTTGCCTATCCCCATGCTTATTGTAAAGGCTGCTAAAAAGAGAAGGAATTATTATTGATACTGGTTTAATTGTTTAATAATAATTATTATGACCAAACAACGTTATTTTTTTTAAATTAAACTATATCTTGGTATGCATCGTTAAAAAGCTTATAAAAGGCCTGTTTAACATTTTTTGTAGCTAGCTATGGTTTTCCTATAAAAGAATGCAAGTTTATAAAGTATTTTATAAACTGACTACTACATTAAACATCGGACTACTATCATGGGCGCTCGGAAGGGGTTGACATTTACCTTCCTGGCTTTTAAGTAGTGTAACAAAATTTATAAAATATTACATTAAAAATTAAGTTTTCTTTGCACTTTAAAGGTTTTTGCACCCCTCTGGCTTTTGTATGTGCTGGGCTCGGTATATCGGAAAGTAGTTTTTAAAGGTAAGGACCTTTTTTTTCTCTCAAAATTCTTTTATGGTGCTCAACGTCATCGTCATAAAGTTTTTGAATCCTCTGGATGTCATCCTGCCGGCGCCCATGCTTTTAATTCAAAGTATAATTATCTACACGTTTTCTATTTACACTTTTGTTCGCATATTAACTGAGCGACAAAGGACAAAAAATTTAAAAAAAAAACATTTTTTTTTAATATTCTGTACGCAATGTTTTTTGAAAAACAACAAAAAGTGGTTTAAACCAAGATCTAAAAAACAATTTTTTCCTTGCTTCACCATCTGTAGCTGCGTCGTCTTTTGTACTAAAAATCGGAAAAACTTACCATGGGCCTAATCCTTAGAAAACCCTATTGCGTAGTTTTAATATGAAACCTATATGGCATTAACACTAATGAAAAATGTATCACACAGTTAAAAACAAAAACCGGTAATCTACGGTAACATTACAATTAAACATTTAACAAACCCTCTTTACTTATTAGGTTTTGATTTAATAATTTTACAGAAATTATAATGCAGAATTTAGATATTTTAAACATTATTAATTATTATGTCGTTTTGTCCTTAATTTAAAAATAATAAACGCAACATACACAGTAGCCAATTTAAGTCATATTTTACGCAAAAATGTTACTTTATTTAAATACAATGTGTTCCCGGATGGACTTATTATTACCTGTATTGTTATTTTTTAATATTTTGTGAACTGATTAAAATTAAATTTTTCAATTTCGCAGAGTAAAAATCCCTGAAGATGCCTTAAGCAATCGATGGCGAAACGTCGGTAAATGATTTTAATTTGACGCGGTCCAATGAATTGCTTTTTTGCCATATCCGTTCCGGCCCAATACTTGGTCGGAGAAGTTCTTTTAGTTAAATGTTTAATTACTTGCTTTTTTATCGATTGTGCTTATTCTAATAATAAGTATTTTTAACGACTTGTATTTATTTATTTATATAATATAATATAAAAATATTTAAAGTCTGCTTCTGTGTTTTGCTGACTTTATAAGGTTGACCTACAAACAAATTATCTAAGTCGGGTACTATACAGAGTGAGTTTTGTACAGGGATCTCCAACTGCTGCAGCTCTAGAGATATTTAAATGGAGAAAGAATTGTAGAGCTTAGTTTAAATCACTTTTGTTTCGTACAAAAATATCATTGCTAAAGGTACCTGCAGCATATAAGGCCCATCTAACGTTAAATGTAAAAAAAAACTCAAATAATTAAGAAAGTTAAGCAAAATTTTGTTTAAATTAAAGATTACTTATTTATTGGTAAAATAAAATATAAATTCAATTACAAACATAAATATAGAGCTAACTACAAAAATTATTAAAAACCCTTTTTTATGGGCCTTATTAAACTACCATAGTAAAATAAAGCCCAAAAAATATTTTGTTTTGTTAAAAAAAAATAATAATTATACACTTTTTTTATTTCTTAGTCTTATAAATCTTTGGTTTATTTGGTATAATTAGTTGCCTTTCTTCTGGGCTCATTTTTTACATAGGATTAGTTTCAAGTCGAAAATACATACATAGCTCCTAAAAGTGAGACTTAAATTCCTTTGCTCTACACCTAAACCACTGGTCTTAGTATGTTCTGTAACTACCCAAGCAGCACACAAATTTTCCTTGACTTTTATAAGCTATGACCTACTTCAGTGGGCCCTATTAGCCACTGGATACAATTTTAAAAATTTACCAATTTACCACTAAATAACTTTTTCCTTAAAAAAAAACGCATTTTTAAACAGCAATAACTAAAAATGCACGAAAATAAATAATACTTTATATCTTAATATTAATAAAATCAGAATACTTTTAGATTTCTTTTGACAATAATTATAAAATTTCCTTATGATGATACTGCACCTTGTCACAAATTTTTCGCTATTAAAAAAGGGCAGCTCGTAGGAGCCTCCGCTTACTTCCCGTTATATTTATTGGTCTTACGCATGTATGGGTAACGTTTAAACCTGAACCCATATATTTTGTCGCGAGTTATTTAATGTGGGCCTTATTAACACCCCGGGCCTTATATGCCTCAACTACCTTACTAGATATTTTTAAAAGACAGTTTTTTTCACCAATTATTTTTCTCCGTAGCTCACTTATTAATTGAAATGTAAAAAGTGTAAATATAAAACTTGTACAGGGTGGCGCATTTTCATTGATCTTGTAGGATATAGCGAATACTAAAAGAGATAAAACAAATCTGATTGCGCAATCTCGATTTCAATTTTTGAAACAAACTCAATGGCGAAAATAAATCATGGCTAACTTGATTCGTTTTGGAAACACAGGGTGTTTTTCAAATTTTGTCAATTTGGTCAGGCACTTGTAACTTGCTTGATGTTAGAGATAGTAAAAATCGTAGAAAAGATTTAGGGATTTTTACGTAGAATTCAATGGCGTACCTATATTTTTTTCATTGGCTTTTAATTTAAAGTTATAACACAAAGTTAAGTTTTTTTTAATGAAACACCCTGTATATTTTATCATTAGTTAAAAGTTTTCCTTAAAAGCTATTAAAAATACCACATTTCATATATCTATTTTTAATAGTTTCGGAAATCTAGCCATCATCAGGATTTTTTTAACGAAACACCCTGTATATTAGATTACCGTTGCATAGATTTTAAAGAGGTTTAGGAAAATAGCACAATTGATATACTTATCTCTTATAGTTTTAAAAATATGACCATATAAATCTAAAAAATAGTACATATACGCACTAAGAATTGGAAGCTCATATTTTCGAAACTGTTGGAGAAAATCATTTTAAATGTAATAAATTCTTAAAAGTTTTTAAAATGTCTTTTTAATGGTAATAAAATATACGGGGTGTTTTATTTAAAAAACGCCATTTTATTATCGATCTCCTGACGATGGCTATATTTCCGAAACTATAACCTATAACAAATTAAATGTATTAAATGTAATATTTTTTAGGACTTTAAAGGCGTTAAAACCCAACTTTCTGCTATAACTTAATAATAAAAATAAAAGGAAAAAATAAGGTACGCCACTAAACTCTACGTAAAAATCCCTAAAACATTTCTATTTTACATTTTTTTCTCTCTCTCGCTAATATCAAGCAAGTTACAAGTGCCTGGTCAAAATGACAAAATTTAAAAAAAACACTCTAACACAAATCAAGTTAGCCATTATTTACTTTCACCATTCAATTTGTTTCAAAAATAAAAATCGAGGTTGTGCAATCAGGTTTGCTCTATCTTTTTAGTTTTCGCTGTACACTGCAAGGTCAACGAAAAAGCGCCACCCAGTAGATTATTATTTTGTTTATAAAAATGTAAATTCTGTAGTACTTTCTTTTAGAGCTACGACATAACCTTGCATTTTTTAAATGCATTTTTTAAATGGAAACTACAGTTTGCTATGACATTTTTAAAAAGTCTTTTTAAAAATCCCCTCAAGAATGTATACCAGTATACAGTTTAAATAAAAAAATTTCGTAGTTCTGGAGATAATTATTTTAAAATTTATTTTTTGTCATTTAGCCTTATACAATTATACTAGTTCTATTAACATTTATACTAGTTCTATAACATTTTTTTCATCTCATTTCCTAAATATAATAATAAAAAATTTTTTTATCAGTTCTGAATAGATTCCAAACTGCAGCACTTAATTTTGAAATTAACCCGGCTTTCACGGCTGTTAAAGTGTTAAGTAAAATTAACATAAAAAGTTTTTTTATTACTTAGGATTGTTTTAAGTTATTTACTAATAAATGGATCATATCGACACATGAAAATCCTTTTTACAAATTTAACGCTCTACAAAGAATGTGTTTTTATGTTTTTTTGCTACTACTAGTTACTTAGTTCCAAAGTTATTTAATGTAAATATTACCAATTTCCGATGTTTTTTGTTTTGTTGTTTAATGGTTTTACCGTCAAATAACTTTCAAACCAATTCAGTTAGCAACAAATTATAAAAGATCTTTTTTGTAGAGCGTTAAATTTTCAACAAGAATTATCATGTGTCGATATGATCCGTTCATTAGTGGCTAACTTAAATAAACTTCTAAGTAATAATGGATGTTTTTACAGGTTTATTTTACTTAACACATTGACTGTCATAAGGGACTGGGTTAAATTCATAATAATGAACTGCAATTTGGCACGATTTTTTTCTATATATATTTGGGACCTATTCAGAACAATCGTAAAGAAAATCAAACATGCCCTAAATAAGGATTATCCTAGTGGACACCGTACTGGGTGAGTAAAAAGTACTGCAACTCTTAAATATCTTTAAAACCGCATAGGGCTATACACAAGCACACAAAAAAAAGTTTTCTAAACTGGAACCGGGACATAGTGTTTCTTGTGTATTTTGATGCGCTGAATCTGAAGCCCTTTTGGTCCAGCACGTCCCAGTTTTTGTAAATTGAAAATATAACCTTAAAATTTGGTCATGTGGAAGTTTATATTTGCAATTAACAAAAACTGGGACGTGCTGGACCAAAACGGACTTCAGATTTGGATTCAGCGCATTGAAATACCCAAGAAACACTATGTCCTGGTTCTAGTTCAGAATATTTTTTTGTGTGCCTGTGTAATACTTAGCTAGTTTTAATTTAAAACACTAAAAACTACAGAATAAATTACTGTAAGAAAATTCGCCAGACCTTATACAGGATATTTTTATAGCATAGCAATAACTCAATATTTAAAATGCTAAATCCTAATTTTTTAAAATAAAACACCCTGTATATTAGGTCGTTTTTAGATTTTAAAAATAAAAATTAGGTGGGTTTCTTTGGCAATCCCTATACCATAATGAAAGATTTTAAGACGTTCAAGATTTTTGAATATTTTATGACAAAAAATGTAATTTTTTGATAAAAGGGAACTTTTGTTATTTTCAATGGAACTCCCAGTATATTTGGTAATATTCTTAAAATTTTATCTTTTCCCTTAAAAAAATTGTTACAAATGCTATTTTTATTTTTAAATAGAATGCATTTATCGGTCTGCAAAAAATTGTCCTTTGCCTTTGTTAGATATAGCAAATTTTTATTGTTAAATAATATTCTTAATCTCCAGATATTACAGTTTTTAAAGGTCAAAAAATGCTCTAATTCTGAAAATAACCATAGCTTATATATTTTATTTCTTTAAAGAAAAAATATTAAATTTTAAGAATATTGACAAATATACTGGGTGTTCCAATTTAAATTCCAAAGCTCTTCTTTATCAAAATGCTTGTTATGATTTTCTTAAAAACCTTAAATATCTAAAATAACCTTACATTTTTGGTATAAGAGTCGCTTAAGAAACTAATCTTATTTTTGTTCCTTACATCTAGAAATGACCTAATATAATATTGAGATATTAGCCATGCTATAAGAAAAACCCTGAATAAGATATAGTGATTTTTTTGCAGGGATTTATTATGTTGTTTTAAAACACCTAGCTTCGTATTATTAATGATTAATTTGTTTTCTGTTTTACCTAACTTTCGGATATTCTATTTTTTACGAAAATTTCAGTAAATTATAAATAGCATTGCAACATCGTCACGAGTTACAAAAAAAAATAACGTTTTATATTCAAACTTTTATGCTGAATCCGATTATGTAATTAAAAATAAGGAATAAAATTTAGTAAAAACTAAGTTTTAACTTCTTTATACATTAAAATACTTTTAAGACATGAACGTTTAAAAACCCTACAACTTTTATGTAAAATTTTTTGTCGTATATGGTTAAACAACAAAAATATTAGGCTTTCTCGTACAATTGAGTCACACTGTATATCAAAATGACTACAAGTTTGTAGACTAAAGCTCGTTAGTATATTTTAATTTAGTTTTACATTCTAAAGTATTATAAGCGGGTACCTCATTCTTTATTCTACATAAATTCTCCAGCTATACCTTACATTTTCCTATTTATTCATAAAACCCTTTGATCTACTAATTAATTAGAGTGCTAGTTTATATAAACAGAACAAAACGATTGGGCAAATAAAGATATATAAACTTAAAACGAGAAGGACTTTCATAGTTTGTGTACAAGTTAAGAATGTAAACTTTATTAATGATAGTGCTAATTTAAAACGTGTAAGAAAATTTAATTAACTAGAACAATATTTACAAGACTGCACAACCTTAATAAAGTGGCAAAGTTCTTACAGGGAAAAGTCTCTATAAAACAAAAACCATTAAGTTAAGACTAAGACGTACGTATGTGACCGGTGTTTTGTTTTCTTTATAAAATGTTAGGAAAGTTTTATGTCATACATTTTAAAAAATGGTCTTATAATGTAACTAACGTTAATAATAAAAATGTATAGTGTTATAAAAAGTAAATATACAAAGTTATGTCTAATTGCGGTAAGAAAATTTTAGGGCGTATTGCTAAGCTAATTATTTTAAAAAAATATGATAGAAACATGGGTCCTGAAATGCTTCATTTTTAGGATAGAGGCTGTTAAACTTTTAAAAACATCGAGTTTTAACAATATCTTGTACATACCTATCAGATTTTTAAAAATTTTGGCTGTGGTATATTTGTTAAAATAGAAATTAAATTAAGCCCTATATCAATTTTAATTTTAAGACCACTGGTGGCATGGGACTCTTCTTCTTAGCTAATGTTATTGTCAAAAAATGTACGCAACTGATCTTTTCTGCAACTGTTATTTTTTTAGGTCTAACATGAAACAATTAAACTTTTTTGTTTTTTAATATTTGTACGTAGCCTACTTAGTTTTTCGGAAAAAAATCCGGTAAATAAAATATTCCTGGACCATACAAGAAACATTAGGGAAATCTTCTTAAAAAAGCGTTTAAGTTAAAAAAACTAGGTATTCCATAAATATTTTTCCTTTAACCGGTTTGCGTACAGATTGATATAAGACAATTTAAGCAAACCATAGACGTAGGTATGTGATCGACGAAAAGGCAGAAAGATACGTTACGTTGTACTCACTTCATATTATTAAAAATAGAGTTTGCTTTTCGGAGTTTATTGTTAAGTGTGGTAAGCCGAATATCCCAGAACGTCAATAACCATATTAATTTCTTGAATTTAAATAGCAAAAAAATGATGTACTTGACTTTCCTTATAAAATTTAACTTATTTTAAAATTAAAACATCAAAACAATTTTCCATCGGTATCTAACAGTATTTGTTCGGTTTATTAGGCTGTCACGTTTAGATCAATAAGTTGCGTTTTGTACGTACGTAGAAATACATAGCGTTCCGTCGGATGAAAGTTTTTAAGCCAAAAAAATTGATAATGCGCATGTGCAGTTCCGATTTGATACGGATACGTTTACGTTTCTGACCTTACCTTAACTGTCTATTAATATTTAGAGTATTAAGGTAATAAATCCAATTTTCCAGTAAATGAACGTTAAGGGGTCACAAATCAGCCACCACTTTGGTAATATGTTTTTTATTACTTCCAACCGATCGAGAGAAGTCAGACGCTGCAGTTACGGAAGGTTTAGTGAATCAGAAGAGATCTATTATTTATCTTCGACAAAAGACAATCGGACATTAAAAGTTTGTGTAAAGTATAAACAACCAATGTGCTAAAGTCATAAACAATTTGTGAGTAGTGTTTAGCTCCAAGACCACAAGGAGAAACAGATTTAAATTAAATTCCCACTCCATTTGGTATTATAAATATTTTAAATATTATTTCTTATAAGAGAATTTCTCTTTTTAATTTCATTTTATGACTTTCAGGTCAAATGTAAAAATTTTCTTAAAAATACATTGAATATAAAAGATTTTACTTTTTTTTTTTTAATTAAATGAATGGGGTCTTACGACAATACCCATTTTTGGGCTTATATATTTATTTAAAAATTTATGGTTACTAACGCAAAGTATTAAGGGTTCTCATAAATAATAAAGTTTATTTGCCTTTCTGTCATTGCCGTCCCATAATCAGTTTTTTTTTATTGACAGTGACTTAAATTTAAATTTCAATTAATTGTTTTGATACAAGTACTTTTTTCCTGGGCCATGTTTTCATTTAACTTATCCTATATATTGGAAAAATCCTCCCAACTCAAAATGTAATTTATCATTTTAATAAAATATATAAAGAAAAAGTAATTATGGGATGTTTAATATATTTGACCCGTGCGCGCCTACTAAAAAGTTAAATGCGATATTTAATATAAAACAGTTTTTATGTGTAAAAAATAACCAATTTTATTTTTTATTAC
Organism: Listronotus bonariensis; assembly: GCA_014170235.1. Taxonomy (NCBI): domain Eukaryota; kingdom Metazoa; phylum Arthropoda; class Insecta; order Coleoptera; family Curculionidae; genus Listronotus; species Listronotus bonariensis. Next base: position 43,242 of record JACEGR010003598.1, on the reverse strand, counting down.
ATAAACGGGGTAAAAACGTAAATAAATAAAGCTTTAAACATTTTATTTAGTATAACCCACAGTTCATAAGTTTTTTGTATATTATAGGATCCTTGAACTAACCACCACCCTTAATATGTTGTACGAAAGTAAAATAGTGCTTCTTACAGAGGTGTCAAGTAACGCAAATTTAAGTAACTACTTTTTTAGAAAGTATTGCTTTACATGGAAAGTAACGCGTTACTTTATTAGTGCTTTAAAGGAAAGATGAAAAGCAGGGTATATTTACAGGGTGATAGCACAAACTTTTACTTAGCCCTTCCTATTATTTTTCTAGTTAAAACTGTATGTTGTACGGTAGCAAAAAATTGTTCCTTAAGCTGTTTCTAGACTTACAACAATTCGCCAAACATCTGGTCAAACAAACCAACCTATTTGCGCGCTCCTTTGATGCAAGAAACTGACAAGCATTAAATCACCGCGGAATCATTACCCCCACTCTTGGACAACGTGAATTCCGTCCACGTCCACGTCCGCGCTATGTGAGGCTATGTGGCGCGCTATTCGGCGCGGCGAATTGTTGCAAGTCTGGACCTAGCATTTCAGAGCTATCTAGTAACGCAAAAAAAACGTTACTTTAAGTAATTAGTTACAAAAAGTAACTTTCTTACTTTTAAGATTAAGCAAAAAGGTAACTGTAATAGCGTTACTTACTAGAAATATTTAATTGTTCTTTTTTCCAGTAACGCGTTACATTTAAAGTAACGCATTAGATTCAACCAATCAAACTACACGTCATTATGCTTTTTAATGTAGTCTTCGAAATAGGTACTGATAGTGTTTTTTACTGTATGTTAACCGATTAAATAACTATAATAATAAATAAGAAAGCAAAAAATAAACTAGAAAGCAAAAATAAACTCTTTTAAAAAAATTAAACCTATGTCAAAAAAATTAAACTTTTTAAAAAATTAAAAATCATATATTAAAAAAAAATAAAAATAAAATGGAGTCGGGTAATAACATATACGCTAAACTATGTTATATACCAAATAAGCAAAAGCTTTTTATACTTTAATGCCATATGTTATAACCTGATTTATTTTTAGTATTTTTTTAAAGTCTGTTTAATTAAAAAAATTAAGAACAACGTTAAAAAAAAAATAAACCAAAAGTTATTTTTTTAACATAAACTTAAAAAAATATATTTAATGTAGTACTTGATTAATGTCTTGTCTAGAAGAATCGTAAAAGCTCGCTCTGGTAAGAAATAATTTCATGAAATGGGCAAGAAATACTCCAAATAGATTAGCCTTCGATCAGGGCGAATTGCCTGGTAAGTGGAGTTATTTTATTTCTATTAAAATAAAAAAAAATTGCGCTTAATATTTCTTTTTAAATTAGTTTTAGCCTAACTTAAAACAAAATAAAATAGTGTTTAAACTAAGATTCTAAATTGATTTATGAAAATAATTATAATTACAATAAATACAGTGGTTAATTAAAAATAGAATATCTTTTGCTAATATAAAAAAAATGCAACTGATAATAAGGCTGTTTTCTTTTAAATTGTCAGTATATTTTCTTAAAAATGCTGCGTTAAACTGGGTACTTAAAACAAATGCGAAAAAATTTGGGTCGTGATTTTTTTGTTTAATAAAGGATACAAAATAAAAAAATATATTTTTTATTTTAAAAACTGAAAGCGAGAGATTAATACAATTTTTTTTTATCACTACAATCTGCTCTTTACTTTTAACAAGATAACATTTTTAAGGGTTTCTTGCATTTGTTTTAAAACACTATTTATGTACCTCGTCATTCAGCAAATATACAGGGTTTTCGCTTATTAATGATATACAGAGAAACCACAGATTCCGTATAGCAAAATATTAGGTTCCAGTCAAACAAGCCTATACATTTTATCTACGGATTGACTTTACAATAGGACAAACGGATCAAAAATGTTTTGGAAAGTCGTGTTGCTGTGTTACTGTTACTTCTAAAAAAAAAACATTCACGTTCAGATTTTTTTTTTGTTTTGTTTAGGGGCTCCAAAACTACAAAAAATGTGAAAATGGATCAAGATAAAACTGCCTCTATATTAAAATAAAGAAAGGTTTTGAAATTAATAAGTATTTCACATTTAAAAATTTCACATAAAATAAACTAATTTTTTTAGTGTCATATTTTTTCAAATAATATTTTAAAACTTTTTACATAATTTACCTGGTACACCACAATAATTATTGTCAAAGTTTGTCAAGTATATTTAAATACAAAAATGTAAAATCAGGTAAATTACGTAAAAAGGTGTAAAACATGATAAAAACAATATGATACAAAAAAAAATATGTGCAATTTTAGATTTCCGTTTTATTTAACAACAAACATGTTTAATACTAAGATTATAAAGAGTTGAAGTTTGTAACTTTGTTTGTTTGTTTGTAGGGGCTAATCTTCGGAAATACTGACCCCATTATACCAATTCTTTCACAGTCAGAAAGCTACACTATTTAGGCGAGCTATAGGCTATATTTTATTATGATTGAAGTTTAAAGAAAAATATAAATAACGCCCAACGAAGTGGGTATGGGTCGGCTTTTGTAGTTTTTGGAGGATCCGTAAAAATCAAAACAAATTTTTTAACGTGAATATTTTTTTTTTGTTGCCATACACAACTTTCATCTATTTAAATTTTTAATCCATTTGTTTCATTGTAAAGTCCATTCGTGGAATACACATGTTGATAAAGGTTTAAACTTACTTTATAGTGTCGGTAAAACATTTTTGTTCTGCCCTGTATGTATCATCTGATTATACCAGTATTTTCGCCTATACTTTCTACATAAAAAGAACATGCTTTGTAAAAATCGCTCTAAAATAATTGCGATTTTTGTTTAGCGCAACCAAAAATACAATTAACTATATCGTATTTATCTATACCTAACACTGCCAAATCATAGGAATGGTTTAATGTGATTCTTCCGTGAGTATACTTTTCGGCACTAAACATCTTAAGCTTAGTTCATAAGCTTGCGAAATGCGATTTGCGAATCCTGTTCTGATTGATTTCTAAACATTCAAAAGTCGTTACAAATTCACCAACCAGAACATATTTCGCAATTCGCAAATCGCATTTCGCAAGCTTATAAACTAAGCTTTCTGTAAATATGGTAAAAAAATAGTTTAGGTACTGGTTTCTTAGATGGTATATTCAGGGTAGCACCAAACAGTTGCGACTTAAAAAAAAGTATTTTGGTAGCGTCCTCGAGTTTACATATAAAAACTAATATTAAATTTAAATAGTTTATGACAAAACAAACCGTATATTCCAAATTTTATTAGAATACTTAAAACGTATTAGAAACTACTCAAAAATATATATATATATATATATATATATATATATATATATATATATATATATATATATATATATATATATATATATATATATATATTTACTTTGACACCTCTAATCTCCTTATTATTAACTTTTGGATGTAAATATTTTTGGTTACAGCCAAATATTTTGGCAAAAGAATCGGTAGTTTTTCTGTGTAATATTAATTATCGGACACCTATAATTATAAAATAATATTTCGCTATAGTGCCTGTGCCAGTAATAAAATAGACTTCCTGATTAGAACCTTTTTAAAACCTCTTGAGCAGGGTTCCTTTTGACGAGTCTACTACGAATATTTATAGTATCATATATCATTCACTTTAGTTTTCAGAATTATTTTATAAAGCTATTTTTTCAGAATTATTTAATAAAGCTATACTCACTAGACCTATAGTCCCTGGGCCAGCAGTGAAATGAAATTCATGATAAGAACACTTTTAACACCTTTTAAGGGGAGTTTTTTTGTCGAGTCTACCACGAATAGTCATACCGCCATATATGAAAGCGGCGCTTTAACCTAACCTGACAATGTCAAATGCCAGACAAGTGTACCACAATGATCCACATGCAGTTTTTAAACATTATTCCCAAAAACGTAAGGGTTACAATCATGAAACCATAAGGCTCAAACACATGTTTCTGACGAGCTCTGAATCACCGCGGAATCATTTCCCAAGCCCTTGGAACGACGTGAATTCCGTCAACGTCCACGTCCGCGCCATGTGAAGCTATGTGGTGCGCCATTCGGCGCGGCGATTTTTGCAAGTCCAGACGCAGCATTACAATATTTGGTACAATGTTTAAAAATTGCGTGTAAAACATTGTCCGATAGAAAAAGTGACCTGTTCGCCCAGTTCAACACACGAAACACTTGACATTGACAGCTGGCTCTACCCCTCTAAAAGGTTTTATCCAACACGTACATATAATATCTACATAATTGATCAGATTTTGAGGATATAAAGTGTACTATAAGTCACTAGTGAGCTAAAGTACCCTTTAGCTCACTAGTGAATTATAGACTTTAACAAACCCGTAGTTACCAACAAAATGCATTACAACCAAACAAGCTTGCTTTCCAAAAATACAAAATTTTGTTGCTGGTGTTGACAATGACAAGTAACAAATAATGGATGACGTTTTCAAATTATTTTCGATATTAAAAACGATTTATACGAAAGTGTTGGATAAAATTTTGTATTAGACACGTGAGTTATTACATATAAGTCACTTAAGAAAATTACCTCTCTCGCCCTTCGGGCTCGAGAGTTAAACTTTTCTTGCGTGACTTATATGTAATATAACTCACTTATCTAATAAATAACTATTAATAGGGTATTTATAATGAATCAAATTAGTAATATTACGTTAATATTTCTTTACGTCACTGTCACACTCTACTGCAAACTTTGGGAATTCTTTTTATAATTCTCTAGCGAGAAGTCTCTAGCATGCCTTGTCGTTATAAAGACTGTTCTTTTCTTTGACATCCTGCAATATTGCCTTTTCTTTCATTCCCTGTGTTAATACAACGGAAACCGGTTAAAATAGTTGTCAATTTTCGATGCTTCTCCTTCGTGTATTTCTTCTCTTTAATTATCCTAAGTGTGCATTTAACATAAAAGCCGAGTGACAAAGTCGTCAAGAAACTTGAAAGTTGCTTTTTCATTATTTAAAAATGGGAATTTATAAATCGGCAAACGAAAATTCTTGCTGCCTTTAATAATTTAAAATATATTTTTTTTTTGTACTGTATAATAATTTTTAAGCCAATTTTAAGCAAATGAATTGTATACAGGGCCGAGTGTAATGTTACACGACTTGTATCACACGAACCACTTGGTTCCACTTTTGACGCGTCTATCATCAATTTTAGGCGAAGAACCAATTCTAAAACGGTATTTACCAATCGGTTATGTTGACGTTTAAACAATGTATTATATGTCAAAGTTGTCACCAATTATTACCGCGGTTATAATTGGTTGAACGCCTAAAATTGCTGTATATGAAAATACGTGTGTTTATTAATACTATCTACAAGGACAACTAGAAGCCCAAATTTTATATAGCTACCTTAAACGGTTATAAAGATATGAGGGTCCAGAAGTCGTCAATATTCGACTGACTCGGCTGATTTAAGCATAAACCGAAAGCGTGTTTTTTAACAGGTAGCAGATAATAAATGGGTAACGCGGACTGTTATTTCTAACTTTTAATAAAATGTAGAGATTAACACAAAAAGAAAACTACGCAGCGGAAACGCAAAAAGAATTTTAAGGGGTTATATAGAGTTAGAATATCGAAAAAAAGCAAATTTCCAGGTTTTTTTTTTGAAAAGACTTTTAAATTTATTGATCTAAAAATATTGAACATACCAGATGATAATATTAGTAAAAATATATATTTTGAAAGGAACTACAGCTGATCTACCGGAGCTCCTCTCAAAAAAGACGTTTTGCGGTGACCACTATATCTCTGAACTGAATTCTCTGAAATTAAAACAACCAAACACATTTCGTTAAGGTGTTGTTAATTCTAGTAATTAATCGAAGAAACAAGCAAAATAATTTTTTAAAGTAAATGCCAGTGTCTTAAAAAGAAATCGATTTTTGTCCAAAATTTCCAAAATTAAATTGTGTAAAAAAGTTAATATTCATCGGTGGAAAAAAATTATCAATTAATTACTAAAAAATATGTTTAAAAAGCTTTTGTTAAAATTTAAGAATTATCGGTTTAGCCATTTTAGAGTAATGTTGATCACCGACTTTGAAAACACCATTTTGAGAAAAACGCTTTTAAAGTTTAAAAAGCACATAAAAGCACCTGAAATGCCTTTTTAAATTTGCCTGTAATTTCTAAAATATTTACCGCAACAATATAAAATTACCTGTGTGTATTCTTAAATATATGTACATTAGAAAAATAAAAAATAAAACGATTTTAAAAATTCTAACTGTATATAATTCCTTAAATTTAAATACCTGCCTAGTTTTCTACACAAAAAAATTACATTTCACCAAAAAAAAAACATAAATGTGAAAAAGGTGAGCCTGGTTTATTACTAAAATTATGCTTGGCTGTGGGATTCACCGCAAAAGGAATGGAAATCTAAATGAGTGCCAAGTTCTGTACAAAGTCCTAATATTTATAAAATCTAAAAGTACGTTTAATTTAAGTTGGCCAGTTTCTCTAAGAATTAAAAAAATATTTAAAAGTTGAATAACTTTATAAAATGACTCATGTAATAAAAACAGGCCAAGTCAAATTTAACCTACTCTAAGATCTTATACATATTTGGAATGTTTTACACAACTTGGCACTTATTTATATCTTAATTTTTTGCGGTGAAGCCCACATCCAAACATGATTTTAAGTATTGAACTTGGCCTATCTTTTCCACGTTTATGTTTTTAAAACTAATAAAGGAAAATGTTTAATTAAAAAATGATTGTTATCAAATCAGTTTTTTGATTTATTGTTAGCATAACATATTTAATTTACTTTCGTTTAAAAAAAAACGTTAAACAAAAAATTATTGCATAAGGTTAAGAAATTCTAAACCATAGTTTTAACAAAAAAATGTGTTGCATTGATCGAAATTGTTTTAAATGAAAAATGAACAAAATATATTTTGCTTACAATATATTAGGAAAAATATTTTTTAAAATTATTTACTAATTAAAAATTTTGCTCAAAAAAGTGCTACCCGTCTAGATTTATACAGCTGTATTTTTCAATGGGATACCTATTAAGTAATTTAAAATTAAAAAACTGCCCCTTTATAAAAATTCCTGCTTGATGAGGAAATACATTTTTATAAAACTAATTTTATTGTATGTTGAAAAATGCTTGAAAAAGACTTGTTTCCAAATTATACAGAGTATTGCATAACTGTGCTACAAAAGTTTAAAGAGTGATTTCTTATGTCATTTTATAAAAAAAAGTCCCTTATATGTCCGGAGTTGCTTCGTTTTAGAGATACATTGGTGTTTAGGTTTTTAAAAGGTCGGTATTTTATAAATATCTTAAATAAATACCCTAAAACCGATTTGCTTGAAATTTGGTACGTTTGTTTACTGTAATAAAGCACTTGTAAAGCTTTATCTAGATTAAAAATGTTGTGTCCAGTGACGTCTCAGTGGGCACCAGAACCAATATTATTGAGATAAAAATCTACGCCACTGGCTTTATAGGTAGTTTTTGTATATTTTTTCCTTGAAAGCAATTAAAAAGAATTTTTTTAGTGTAATAAATTATTTTGTATCTGGATTCGTATTTAAGATACTTTTAAAATACCGTCAAAAAAAAATATATATGTTTATAAAAATTTTCTTTATAAAATAACATAAGAAATCACCCTTTATAGTTCCGTGCAGTAGTAAAAAAACCAGTATTTTAATTTGAAAACGAGTTTGGTCGCACTTTTGCAGGACTTTTTATAAGGATGCACTTCTTTTTTATAAAGTAAATAATTAAAAAGTTTCCCCTTTGGAAAGAACTTCCAAAGCCACGCTGTATAATAAAAGAATAAACATTATTAGGCCTAATAGCCAAATCCATTTTTAAAATTCGTGACATGAGTACCACTAGTAATCAAGGCAATGAAGAAAATTGTTTTCATAATTTTGTTTGAATGGCCTACTGTAAAATTTTGGATATGAAATAGGAAAATTAGAAATTTTATTGTTGTTTATGAAAATAAACCAACAGTGTTACATATTTTAAAAAGCTTGTAAAGAGGCAAGTATATTTTTTAAAAAATATACAGGGTGTTTTATTTAAAAAAAAAAACAACATTTGTGAATATTTTAAAAATAATATTATTTGGAAAAATTCTAACTAAACCACTGCATTTCACGTAGAAAGCTTTTAAATAACCCGTTTTTACCTTTTTAACAAGTTAATCAGTTAGCTAAAATACAAGCAATACCTGAAACAACAATTTTTTCTAAATCGCGCCGTAGCGCAAAAACTAAAATGGCTTAGTTTACGGCTTTTGTCGTTTCACAAAGAAGTAGGTTGGGTTCGCAAAAACGCAAGGTTCAATCTTTAATATTAACCGCATATATATACCGCAGTTGCAACCAAAATGGGACCCTCTGTACAGGTACTTACTTGATATTCTGAGGTTCTTTTCTTATTTTTTATTGTAGAATCACTTCTTAAAGTTTGTCGGTTAAGTTATTAGACATCCTCTATAAACATGGGTCCAAAATTGCATTTTTTCCAAGATACAAAATTAAAAAATCTTAATATTATCATAATTTTTTTGTATTTAATTTAAATAAAATTGGGCATTAGTTTTTTAGGTACTAAGGATCAAATTTTGATTTAACTTGCCTAATTCTGTTAATTCCAGTTGCGTCTGAAGCGGTAAATGAATTTTTCTGATAAAAATATAACAAATTTACGCTACTGGCGTTAAACTTTAATCGATTCGTCGACATCCGGTATATGAATATCAAAGTTTTTATTCCCTCAATACCTTGCAAAAGGCAATGGGTAACAACCGAGTAGTATAGTGTTTTACCTAGTAAACACTCTAAAAATTGTGCGTTGGAAGCCGACGCGACGTTTCCTCATATCTGTGTAAGAACAGTGTTGTACGCAACATAAATATGGAAAAAGGGGCGTTCTGTGTTGTTGTATATATCTGTATAAGAGCATGGAACTAAAAGGAAAAGAAAAAACTTTTTTTTATTCACTTTACAGACCGAATTAATTCGCGCAGTGTAAACCAGGCTCCTACTCTGCAAACAAAATAGGTAAAGCGATGTTGTGTAATGTTTTGTATAAGTCATTATTATACATAGCATATTTTTTATCTCTGGCTCCTTACGCCTACATTACTTGCGGATGTTTATAGCTCCATCCAAGGTAAAAAAATATGTTTTACTGAAATTTACATAGAACATTCTTTAGACCTCACACTTCTATTTTAAATAAAGTCGCCGATAAATATTTATAAAATGTCTCAGGTCTACATATCATGTGCACTATAAGAAATATAAAACGATTACCAAAGTCCTGGAAAAATTACCGCGAAACTTCCGTGGGATATTCAATTTAAAGGCTGATGTTGCGGACATTTGGCATTTCCAGCGACATTTTTAGTACATGTCTACTACATTGCCAGCGAGGTTTTAGGGGCAATGCGAAATTGCCTGACTTCCCTGGGATGTTATTGTGCTGGACGGGTATTTTATAAAAAATGCATTTTTTAGATTAATTGTAAACTTTAGCACTAAAGCTTACTTTATTTTACAGCAAGTTCACCAGACCGCTCAACTCAACCATGTCCTTATATGGGAAAATTTGACGTCAGCAACTTAGTGCAAATCGAGGAAAATTCCTATTCAAAAGAAATTCGTCAGGATTCAGATGATACTTATTTTGAAAGAAGATATTACTTGCAAAGGTTTACCAATTCTCTTTTGGAAGATAATTTTAGAAAAAGGGTGAAGAGGGTTGACCAGAATAATAACTGTGATAGTAAAGCGTTTACAAGTTTAGTAATAGGGTGTAATAAAATGGACATGATGGAGTTTGGTACGGAATGCTCAACTCCGGATCTAATAACAGGTAAGTTTTAAAGTTGAAATTTATTATTGTTATATTTGCAAAAAAGTATTACATTTTTTAAACAGGGTATCCAAAAATTAATGGTACACGGAACAATTACAGATTCCTTATGACAAAATATGTAATATGACTAAACATACCTATATCCAAAAGTTTATATTAAGGAAATACATGGTGTCAAAGTGAAAAAAAATTAATTTATTTCGGTATCTTTTGATACGTTTTGAATATCTAGGTAACATAAGCTATTCAGATTCGATATTAATTTTATGTGTAAACTAGAGGGGGCTAACTACACCATCTACATAAAAAGGTAAATTTAAGAATGGCTTTGAGCAACCGTTTTTAAGATATTTGCATTTAATTGATTAAGTGCAATTAAAAAGTATGCAAAAATAGATTAAATCATTTGTTTACGATAAGGCAGTCGTAGTTGTGGCTAGTACGTAATTTATATTTAAAGGCATTTTTTGGTTGTATCAAACCACTTAAATGCAAATATCTTACAAACGATTGCTCAGAGCCATTCTTACAAAGTATACTTTTTTATGCAGAAAGCATGTTTACTGGTTTACTTGGAAAGTACATGCAGAGTAGCATAAACTATTTGGGACATTTTAGGGAAATTTAAATAGTGTAGTCAGCCCCCTTTAGTTTACACATGCAAATAAATATCAGATCTACATTTTTTATGTAAAAAACCCGTATAAACCGAGTTTTATTAAAATATTTAAAACATATCAAAAATTGTCGAAGTAAATTTAAAATATTTTTTTACTTTGACACACTGTATCTTCCCTATTATTAACTTTTGGATATAGGTATATTTGATTAAATCTTACTATTTTGACATAAGGCATCTGCGTTTTTTTAAAACAATTAATTAGCGGACACCCTGTATGTATGTTAGAATACAGGATTAAACAAATTAAGGGTTTGTTATTAGGTAAAATCAAAAATTGTTTAATTAAGCAAATATTTTAATGCTCTTTTAGATTTAAGAAGAAAAAAATAACAATTGAAAATGTTTTTAAGTTAAACAGCATAGTTTTAAATAAATCTGCCATAGCATATTTTAATATTATGTAAAAAAACCCCTTAATAAAATTTCTAGAATAGAAATAGGAGATTAAAAAATAAATAAATCTGCCATAGCATATTTTAATATTATGTAAAAAAACCCCTTAATAAAATTTCTAGAATAGAAATAGGAGATTCAAAAAATTTGCTATTTTAATTTTATTTTAATTTTAATATATATTTTTTAAATTGTTTGAACAAAAGCATACTTCATCTTTACCTATCTAACTAACTAATTTCGATGGTGTAAATGACATGATCTATCTACTGACTAAAGTAACGATGACTTTTAATATATTTCTGTGTACCACAACTTATATGTTTCACCAAAGAAAAATACAGCCGGTTTCATAGAAACAAAGAATTTTTAAATCCATATTTATGTTTAGGGATATATACAATCTGCCGTTAAATTTCCTTAACAACATTTTGTATATTTATTTGCCACAAGGCAAAAAAGCTATGTTTAAAAATCTGTAGCTTGCTGTTTAAACGAATGTTTTATATTTAGGGAAAACTGGCCTAAAATATCATACTGAGGTAAAATGACACACTGCATAATGTTTGAATTTCCCGCTTTAGCAGCGACCTCTTTAACTTTTTGGAACGTAAAATATGATAATTTTATTAAGTATTAAAATTACTGTACAGGTGAGTGCCCTTCATTTTTTTTGCTCGACATTTCAAGTTCAATTTTCCAGTTACCAACTGCAAAATCATTCTAATCAATTTAGAATTTATGTGTTTTTGTGAAGTTTTATAGTTTTGTTTCAAATTTTGTTATTTTTATTGAAACACAATATATTGGCTATGTTTTATTATAAATATGATTGCTACAGGTACATTTATACTCTTCAATTTTAAGCATGTTTGCTAAATTGCCGTCTAATAGGTAGATATGTTTTCTCTAGGTTTGGTCAAATAGATTTGAACAGGACTGGACTTACGGGACTCTTTCCAAAATGATGCATTAAACTTCGTTGCAAAAAAATATTTACAATTACGCTAATACGTTTATTTTTAATTAATTTACTGTTAAGTTTGGTCAGTATCCAAGCATGGTTACCTCACATTTTTGATTTTCAAGGAACATTAAAAAACAGTATTTTTAATCCTTAGGTAGGCGCGTGTCTCTTTGTTACGTAACTAGGCGCATGGGGGTTAAATTGACCCCCATCCGTAAACATCCAATAATCACTTTTTCTTTAGTTTTTTTTAACTGCTAAATTTTATTTATAGTAGGAAGCATTCTTTGAATGTAGAAATAATTAAATAAAAAATTTGCCCAGCAAAAATACTTTTACTAAAACATTTAAATGTAATTTTAATTGAGGTCACTGTCATTAAATTTTTAAAAGCTGATTATGGAACGGCAATAGGAGAAAATCAAAAAACTAAATTTTATAATTAATTAGTACCATTCATACTTTGCCTAAGTTCACATAAGTTAATTAAAATAAATTATATAAGCCCCAAAATGGTTATTCTAGCTAGACCCATATTATTATAATAATAAAAAATTATTTATCTTTTTCATTACATTAATTTCTAATACAATTTTCACATTTTGTCTAAAAAACATAAATGAAACTAGAGAAACGTAGCTCTTCTCCTTGAGAAAAAATATTTAAAATATTGAGAGTTTATTCTGAATCTGTTGCTTCTTGTTGTCGTAGAGGTGGGGACTGCTTACAAATTGATTTCATAAGATATTTGCACATAATATCTGTTTTTTTTCACACAAAAGTTAAATGTCTTATTGATTTTTGTCATGGACAAATAATAGTTTGTTCCGACTCCCTGAACCTTCCGCAATTCGATATACATATTGCTTAAAACTGTAAAGTTAGCGTGGGGTAAAATTGACCCTCAAGCACAAAAAATGTAAATTTTTGAATGAATGGTGTTGTCATTTTGTGTTTTTTGTCTTTAACACGAGAGAAATGCATGCTTTATGGGAAGCATGGCGCGCTAATGGCTTGCTCCGGCGCGGCGGGTCGGCCTTGGTCGATCACCGGAGTAAAGCAGCAAGGAGCGCGACCATAACTTGGATGGGTGACCGGGCACGCAGTGTTCTGCTCGGGCATAAACGACCGAGCAGAAATCATCGCGGTGTTTCTGTTTTAGGCGTAATCGACGTGCAGCAACCATCCGAGTTATGAAATTAATTGTGTGTGAATGAGAAGAAGTAGGGGTCAGGGCACAATAAGCCGGTAAGGCTCTAGTTCACCACCTAGGGAGGTTGAAACCTGGGTGGGAAGACCATGAAAGGGTGTAAAACCAACCAACCAACCACGGAAAGCATTATTTATTAAAAATTAATATAATTCCTAAATCCTCAAATTGACAGATTCGCTTTTCCTAAATCATTTCCCATATCTGTCTACAAGAAAAACGTATTAGCCTAATTGCAGCTAAATCAGATATCTTTTGCAACGACGTTAAATACAGTATTTAAAAAAGTCCAGTATGTCCAGTCTTGTCCAAACCTTTTTAACCAAAATTGGCAAACTTAAAGAAAACATATCCACCTGTGAGCCCTCCAAAAATGAAAAGATAGGCGCAACAGATAAAAAGTTGTTATTAGTTAAAAAGTGTGCAAGTTTAATTTTGCCCACCCTGTAGGTTTTAAATTTATTAATTGTATAGGCTCTTACCTTATAAAATCCTTAAAATTGTCTGTTATAAGTATATTAAATTTTAGCCCAAACTATTGTGTTATTTTATCCGACACCAAGCCTAAAATGACGAACTTTGAGTCATTATAAAAAATAGTCGTTATATTTTTCTATGCTGGATAAGGTGAATCTTGGCAAAGGTAATGACTAAGAATAAGTTATAAATGCACTCTACAATTTATTATAATAAATCGCAATATTATTTTTTTAAATATAGGAAAACATTTATAAAGTATATTATTTTAGACCATTTTTCCCTACCATTTTTACCCTAGCCCTAATTTTTAGGAATTCATTAAATATAATAAATATTGAATTTAATTCCTAAAACCTAAAATAAAGCGAACTCCTTTCATTCGTCTCGTATTCGTAAGTAAATTTAATATTTCATCTTTTATGCGCCTCTAACAAAGAAAAATCGAATGCTTTCCAAGGTAAGAACTAAAACTTGCTTGTGTTTCAGCTAGAACTTATTTAGAGATGTTGCAGCTCGTGTGGTAAAGAATTTATAATGCCTCTTTTATAACTAAAAGTCCACAGCAGCTTTTCCGCCATTATAAAGCTGCGCTACTCTTTTGATAAATACTAAATCCGTTTGCCCATTTAACCCAGCGCATTTATCATTTCTGTTAAATGGGTTTTTTGCATTTGATAAAATGTTTTGTACTTAAAGCAATGCTTCGAACTAGGTGATGGAACGATATATAGTTTTTGTTTTAAAGTAAACCTAGTGGAAAACGATTTGTATGACAACAAAATATTAGGGTGGAAATATTTTAAACCGACTGTAATTTTATTGGGTCGTACAGATTGATAAAAATTGAGAAGCATATTGCACCAAAGGTAATAAAGGCGGTAATGGATATAATATATTACAATATAATATAATATAATATAATATAATATAATATAATATAATATAATATAATATAATATAATATAATATAATATAATAAAATGTAATTTAATATATTATAATAAAGGAATTAAAATTATAAACAATATTTCAAACTAAATATTACTTTAAAAACCTTCTTAAATAGGCACATATCGTCGTCTTAGTAAGAAAAAAGCTTAACTCCATTTAACGCAATTTTACTTTGTTTTTTTTTGATGTATGACAAAACGACACGTTCTGTCACCTCAAAATGTTCATAGACAATGTCATGAGCGTAGCAAGTTACCGGCAGGGGGGCAGCGACCCCCTAGCAATGGACAAGATAAAAAATGTGTTGATGTTAAAATTTTACGTAGATTTAAGGACTCCCCACTGATAAAGGTATTAAATATATATAGTGTGTTTCCTAATTGCAGTAAAAACTAAGGGCATATTTATAAGCCTATTACTTACTACTTAACCTAAAATTGGCCGTTAAAGCTTATTTAAAACATTAAATTTTTAAAAGCAGAAGTATTTAAATAACATGCCACCACGCACCGTATGGCACTACAACTCAGCCGACTGGGATGACCTAAGGGACTTCTTTGCCACCTACCCCTGGGATTCCATCTGCTTTTCTTCTCGTGATCCTTCTAAAATGTGCAATCAACTAACTGAATCAATTTAATTCAGCATTGAAACCTATATTCCACACACCATCAAGAACCCCAAACAATCCAATAACAAACCCTGGTTTTCCAAATCTTGTGATAAAGCTAGAATTTTAAAAGTTCAGGCTCACAAGAAGTTTCTACAGGATCCTAGTCCAGAAAACCGCAGGCCAGCATTAAAGCAAGAAACTACTACAATCAAACAATTTCTGAAGCCAAAGACTCCTTTGACAATCGTATTAAAAACAAAGTTCTTTCTTGCTCAAATGGCAGCAAATCTTATTGGTCCTTTGCGAAAAACATAAGTATGAATTTTTGTACCAGTTCTTTTCCACCACTAACTTTGGAATATGAAATTATTTCTACCGCTAAAGGAAAGGCAGAACTATTTGCTAAACAATTTGCTGCCAATTCAACCCTTGACCCTCCCGTAAATCATCCAATTCCAGCAATTACCCCGGTTCCTCATAAAATGCCCGATATTATTTTTAAGGTAAATCACATTAAGCGTATCCTTTCTTCCCTTAACACAAAGAAATCGTCTAGGCTGGATGGCATACCAGCAGTCGTTTTAAAAAAATGTGCTCCAGAACTTGCACCAATCTTAACTCGGCTCTTTCGAATTTCTTACGACACAGGTATCTTTCCGGAGAGCTGGAAAGCTGCACGTGTTCAACCTATTCCCAAGAAAGGATCTTAATCTCTTCCATCTAACTATAGACCATTTTCAATTCTCTCAGTTCTTTGTAAAGTAATGGAAAAATTCATTAATTCACAAATTCTTAAGTATTTAGAAAAACACAAAATTTTGCACGACAGGGAGTATGGATTTCGCCACAAAAGATCTACAGCAGATCTTCTTTCCTTCGTTTCACACTGCTGCAATAAGTCTCTTGAGTTTCTAGGTGAGTCCCAGATCGTTGCTCTTGATATTTCCAAAGCTTTTGACCAGGTCTGGCATGCCGCACTTCTTAATAAACTTTCCTCCTATGGTCTTTCAACTAAACTCTGTACTTGGCTCTCTAGTTATCTATCTGATCGACGTATATCAGTTATTGTGGACGGCCATTCTTTAAGCTTTCACCAAGGTCATGCTGGAGTGCCTCAGAGCTCAGTTCTGGCACCAACATTATTTTTTCTTCACATCAACGACCTACTCTCGTCCACAACTAAATCCATT
Source organism: Listronotus bonariensis (assembly GCA_014170235.1). Classification (NCBI taxonomy): domain Eukaryota; kingdom Metazoa; phylum Arthropoda; class Insecta; order Coleoptera; family Curculionidae; genus Listronotus; species Listronotus bonariensis. Next base: position 26,783 of record JACEGR010003598.1, on the reverse strand, counting down.
CATAGTTTTGCGACGATAGTACCCTTCACTTCAGTTTTCAGGTTCCTAAACCCATCACTAAACCTGATTTGGAAAACAAACGCAAAGCAATGCAGGTATCTCTTTCGCAGGATCTTAATTTAATTATCATGTTCCTTGTCGCGAAAAGAGTCACCAAATATTCATCCTCTACTTATGAGCGGCCAAGTTTTACAGACCAAAGACACCTTCAATCTTGTGGGCGTCACATTTAAAAGTAACCTTAACTGGCATAAACACATTGTATCTATAGCCACGGCAGCTTCAAAAATCTTGGATTTCTCTTTCGAGCCAAAAAGTATTTTTCCCCTTCTAATTTAAACATTTTATATGTTTCCCAAATCCGACCTCCCTTAGAGTATTGTTCTCATATCTGGGGCATGGCTTCCCTCACAACCCTAAACATTCTGGATTCTATTCAAAGAAGAGCTGTGCGTCTCATTAATGATCCTTCACTTACAAAAGGCTTCCCTCTCTGGCCCATCGTCGATCTGTGGGGGATTTCGGGTAAACTGGTAGTGATAGGAATAAATCAAACAATGCACATGTGCACTACTGTAACGTGGGGGCGAACTGCTCCATGCGCCTGGTAAGAAGAAGGGGCCGCCAAAAGGAAAAAAAGTATTTCCCTTTCATCAGATATCTTTTACCCCGAAAACTTTTTATTTGGTTGTCAAAAATTCGTATTTGAAAAAGTAATTGCTATAAAGTAAGTGTTCCCCCTTAAAATTAAGAGCCCTTTTTTTTTGTTAGCAATATTACTTTTCCTTTCTTTAGGCCCGCCGCAAAGTGCAGCAAGCATATGGCACTATTGAACAAAATTAATGGATCCAAAAGTTATAAAGATAGATTAATAATATATTAAATGCGGCATTTTTGTAAGGCTCTTTGGGCCATCTTTATAATAATGATGATATTTTTGTTAATTCTGTAGGATATAAAAGATAAAGTTAAGGGGTGTAAATTTATAACTGGACTTTCGGTAGTATTTATACTTACTATTTAAAAAAGAAGTGTAAATAATTTTTTTATAATTAACAAGTTGTCATAATAATTTTTGGACAATCAGGATCTTAATCTTAAAAGTATTATAATTAAACTCTATAAGAACTTTTTCCCCTATTTCCGAAACTCAAGCTACAAAGCGGTTACCGTTTTTTAGAGTAAAAACGATTTGTTTTTAGAAGTGTTGCAAATATTTGATATTCTAAGTATGATAGCCCTAATCTACAATAAATTTGATACATAGTAGCAAAAATTACAAACGTACTTTTCCGAAGCTTGGTGAATTTGTTAAAACAAACCAATAAATAAGAATCCGCATGATTTTCTGTTAATAAGCAAAATAAATTAATGTACATCAAATTATTAGATTCTACAGAAGTAATTATTATAAAATTTAAATGTATTTGCCGGCTCCATCATATAAGACTGTTAAAATATAATTTTTATAAAAAAATTCTTGCAATTAAGGATAAATTGCAATTGATATATGTTAACTGCTTTTATACGAAATGCAATATAATTTTAGAATATGATTGTTTGGGTAATTTACTTTGTTTTTACTAAAATAAGGATCCATGCTAAAAAAATTAGTTTTTGTCAATAACGTTTGTGTATATCGTTATACCGAATCCGATTCAACCGATCGGATAAAACTTGAGAACGTGTTCTGATTGGTCAATTTCGAACGACACATTCGAAATCGACCAATTAGAACCCGTTTCTAAGTTTTATCCAATCGGATGAATCGGATTCAGTATAACGATGTATCCGTATTTACAGATCGCTGCACTGTGCGCCGCGCACAATGCAGCCTAGCTGCTAGCTGCGGAAGCCTACTTAAATTTAAAATTAAATTGGCCGAACGTAGTAGTCAGGTTTCTTTTAACTTAAAAGTAGATAATTATTGCGTATTTTACTTTCATCTTAAGCACCTAACATAGAAAAATATTTCCTTACACTAGCTGCTAAATTTGGCTGACATCAACTGGCTGGGCCAAATATTGGCTTCCGCAGCCAAATTGCTACAGCCAGGCTACCTAGTGAGCGGCTAGCCTTAACGTTTGTTTACAACAAATATTTTAAAATAAAAATAGTGTATACTGTTAAACAAAAATATAACTTAAGTTAATTGTAATTTTCTGTAAAATGATTAATTTAGAAATGGTCAGGAACCTCCTACAATTCCAGAAGTTAAAAAGGAGGTTAAAGTGTGTGATTTTGCGCAAATACGTGATCCTTGTTCTAACTTTTAAATTTCCTAAAAACTTTAACTTAAACACACAGTGTATAATATTTTAAAACTTGATCTAGAAGAAATAGCTACAAAGGCTATAAAATTGGGAACATTTTTAAAAAGTTTTTCGGAAACATCAAATCAAACGTATGGAGTTTTGTAAAACCTTAAAAGATTAGAGCAAAACGCCGAATTTACTAATAAGGTCGACACAACTCTTTAAAAATAAAATATTAATTTTAAAAAATCTGCAATTAATTTAAACCATTACGAAATTAGTTTCCGCAAAAGAAAAAATATTTTAGGCCAAAATTTTAGACTGTAATAAAAAGTGTCTTTTTTTATCAATGAAACCTGAAATGCTAAGCGATATATTCTTTTGGCCTAAAAACTTATATTCACAAGAAGAAAAATATTAACAATAACAATTTCTATCAAAATTAAAAACAAAAACTATTGCCTTGGGTATGCTCGTACTAATTTTTAAATTTAGGGCTAATCTTGATACGTGTCTCCATATAAAGACAAAAGAATATAAGATTAAAATTTTAAAATTTTTACTAGATATATTAAGGTGAACGTGGTTTATCAACGGTGCCGCCTGAAGTATAAGATGCATGCGTTTTCTGTCTAAGCCCTACACTAAAACTGTTACTTTAGACCATATATGGGCAACCGCCGGCCGCGGCCCACTGTATGATTTGATCCGGCCCGCGACAAGACCTTTGAAAAAAAAATTAATAATAATAAGTTACATTAATTACTCAAACCCACGAAATCAAGTGCGCGAGCAAGCTGCGGAGTGGCGATGATCATCAGAGAGTGAGGAAAAACAAAGAATATTTCGTCTATTTTCTTCTAGTGTAGAACAGTTGAGAATAAATAATCTTTTGTTGTACCTCACTCTTTGATGATCGCCGTCACTCGGCTTGGTCGCTCATCACTTGATTCCGTGAGTTTAAGTAAGTAGTGTAATTTAGTTTTAATATAGTCACTATATGGTGGATGATTCTACTTTGTTTCAGTTCTATCTGACCTACCAAAGTGATAACTTCGACGAGCCAAATTCTAGCGAACTGCTCTAATGCCGTCTATTGGTTTAGTGACCATCGCAAAAAACTTTGAACAGTACAACACTACTTTAAAATGTAGTACTTTTAAATGCGGCCCTCAAACGTATTTGCACACTAATATTTTGTCCGCAACATGTCAAAGGTTGCCCATAAAGCCGGCTACGGGCGAGATGCCAAGGCTTGGCATATGTCTGCTCGTTCAAACGTTCCCGCATTCCAACGTTGGCTTTGCCATCCATATGTTTTGTAGACACACGATGCGGGAACGTTTGAACGAGCGGACATTTGCCAAGCCCTGGCATGTCGTCTGTAGCCGTCTTAATCCACATACCTGCTGTAGACCGTCTTTTTCCACGCATTGACAAAAATTTCCTATGAACTTTTTGAAGTGTCACGACTTGTATATGTTATTGTTATTTTGTACTGGCAATTTCTTATTAAGGGAAAAGCTGGAATTAGGATTTTATTTAAGGATTTTGTTTTTTTGTAACATTTAAACTTTTTTTTTTAAGTATCTTGGTAATACCTCGTTTTGGCACTATTTACTTCTAATACTTTATTTATTTTTAGCATATTCATGTCATGGAAGGTGGGAAGAAAATGGTACATCTTACCTAATAACCACTCCGATAGGTAGAGCGCACGGATCCAAGAAATTTTGTTTTATGTACAAAGAAGTTGGTTCAAACTTAGTGTCATTTTCTGCTTCCAGTTATTGTAATCGACTTATTCAACCGGGTATTACTGGTGAACTTATATTTAATGTAACGAACAGAGGTAAGTAAAGTTTAAGTAGTTAAACCGACCGCACACCTCTTACAGTTTAATCCTACGATCGCCTGGGCCGCCGAAAGCTGTGTCAAGCCTTGGTATAGACAAAAATCTTGGGCTTCCTTTAATGGTAAAAAAATGTGCCTTAAGAAAAATATTTATGGGTTCCAAGTCAAATTATTTAAAATATTTAATGTTAGTGGCATCACCTATAAAATGTTTAATTTATGAACGCCCTTTGTTAGATTTTTAAATATTTAAAAGCATAATAAGAATTAACGGATTCTACTAGCTGTGTTCAAATTTATAAGAATAAAAAACAGAGGAAAAAGAAAAAGTTACTAATTGTATTAAATAGAAAGCTGATTAATTATAGTTTAATCTGTTTAATTCCAATCAAATTAAGCAATGCATATTGCACGATGAACGACGAAAAAAAAAAGGCTCCGAAGAATCCCCAGAGCAAATTCTCGAAGAACCTCCAAATACTCGAAAACGCGAACTTTACGGCGTTGTTGCATTGGTAAAGTAAGGAATCGGAACCAGAAAACTGATATATGGTTAGTTAAAAAAAAACAAAATTTTGGCAGTTTTCTACAAAGATTGGTAAGTGCTGCGGCAATACTGCAACAGATTCGTGTTCAGGACGTAAAAATACACCGAAAAACTTATGTCGTATGTGTGGACCACCAGTTTATCCTTCCAAAGAAAATATCGCTAAAAGATCTTTGGAAAGCTAAAGAAAAAAATTGTGGCCTGTGAATCCCATGCTCCTGTCTATTAAATTAACATCAAAACATACCCATATTAATAATTTAACAAAAATTTAAAGTAAAGAATACCAATAGAGGAGAACATTAAACAAGAGGTTATTAAAGAATACCACAACTTTACAAAAAAATATTGGACCATCATATTTGTATTTTTGCTTCCTGATCACGAAGCTGTAGGCAGGTTTGCGCCAGTACCTTTTAATTTTTATAAAATCGCTAGTAAAATTATCGATATTGCGAATGTGTTTTTTTTCAGACTAGAAAAATAATAATGGCCAAATTCTCATTCATTTAAGAATTTGTATTTAGGAGGCATAAATATATCAAAAACATCTCTAGATCCAACTTTTTTGTAAAGTGCGATGTAAAATTTTAAGTATATCATATGAATTAAAAGAGATACCCAGATCTCATGTTATGGTCTTTTTCTTTACAATTGTTTATTTGTTAAAAATAATAAGTTTACTGGCCCCCAGTCCTCAGTCCTCCCCTAAAGCCTGGGCCCCGGTAAACTGTACCGGCTTTAACGCCCTTTCGTCGAACCTGACTATCGGACACGATTTTTGGATCCTCGGAAGGGGACTTATTATAGGTTTCCATGTCCACGACACATACATGCGATACGATATCGGATCGGATGTATGCGAGCCTAAAGAAAAATAATTATAGCTCTATAAGTAAAAAAATACCACTTTTTTATTATAATAAAAAAATAGTTTTAAATTTTAAATAAATATAACCTTAAGTTACATATTCCACTTTTACAAAATAAAAAAAATATATATTTTTAATTAACCTTTTAATTCATCTTACTCATTACAAAAAGTGTGATATTTTTTAAACTGGGACTCGTAAAAGTAATGTCACAAAATTAGCCACATTTGGGGGAGCACCTCACACCTTACTTATTACAAAAACAATTTAATCCACACTCACTTTCTTTGAACAAGGTTTTAAAATCTTGTTATCTCTTTTTATCCAGTCCATAATCAGACGCTGGCAGAATTTTTGCGATTACCAAATACTATACTGGCTCACCGTCATACTTCAAATACTGATCTGTATAAACTGCCAATGGATATAACTTACGCAATATAGAACCTCACTTGGTTATATGGGCAAAAACGGGTTTGAACGCTTCGAGCCGAGTCGTCGCAACTGATCTCGATGGATTGCCAATGTTATAACCTGCGCGAAACAAAAGTTACATTTCATGGGCGAAAAAACCGGTTTGTGCGCAAGCCAGTTGAGGGTAAACGCACCCGGCCCCAAACAAACTATCCGCATTATAGGAAAGAATTTGTTGACGGCGTCCTGGTTTTCTGTTCGAAGTACGGTAGCTAATGAGCGTTACGGTCAGACTGCGGACTCGCGGACGAAGTTACGGGTGCCGGTGTTTGTACTTTCCACGGCTTTTAAAATCCGAAAAATGCTTCTTGCCACTGCGGATCTAAATGTAGGTTATCTATGGTCATCGTCCGTCGCGAACGTTAAAATTCGGAGCAAAGGAAGCACTGTGAGGGACGGAGAGAAACTATCGTATTTGGCCATCCCTTTTAAATACGCATGCTCGTAAACGCACCAATTTGTTGACTGCACGAAACAGTAGAGATCCTGATCAGTGATACAGTCTCATGCCATAGGATCTATGTAACTACCAAAAATTCTTGCACTTTTTAAATTGATAAATTTACAATAATAATTTTTAAATGAATTCTATTGATTATAGTGGTTTTTTTATTGTCAACAATTCAAGCGACATTTTTAACTGTATTTAAAAAATGATGTCATTATAAATGTGGTCAAAATATTCAATAATTTTAAACCCATGTGTCAGCTGATTTTTAACCTTACTTGTCCTGTTGCTTCACGCAGTTCAGCGAGTTGCTTGATTTTTCAGTTCTTTCATTATTTTTCGTTTTTTCATTTATTCTAAGAATAATCTTTTTTGTATTTGTAACATCCACAACTACAACAGCCGCCATTTTACTGGATATCTGTCTTTTTTGAAGCGCTCTCCGACCTGTTTTCATCATTTACAGAAAAGATGAAATTATTTTAAACCGTTGATAACCGTTGACAATAAAAATAAAACGGCTTTATATGCTATTAGTAAATGTTGTGCTGGAGAATTTTGGTAGGAGACAACACGGCGAAATTAAGTTAACCTTACATTGCCTATCTTTAGGTTGTAATATGTAATGTGATGCATCAAGTATCAAAGTTGATGTAAGCCTCTAAACTTTGGCGTTGGTACGCGTAATTTGAATAAAGCTACATTTAGAAATAAAAAAATAAATATCATATACGGTTATCCATAAAGTCCGAGACTAACCCACAATATACCTTTTCATTCTATGAAACTATCCATGTTTTTTAATAGAAATTATATGTATACAGTGTGTCCAAGATAAGGATCCTAAGCATGGAAATCTCGGTACCTATTGGAGATACAGCTTAGGTTAAATTATGAAAAGTTGTGTTTTTTAAAGCCTATTTACATGCCGTTTAAAAACTTAAAAGATTTCATTGCCTGATGAGATATTTGGCAAAAACGAAAATTTGACTATATCGATTTTATTATTTTCTGACTTTATTTGAAGAGATATAAAAACAATAAACTAATAACACTATTTTATTTTGTACCCGACGTTTCGCTTTCAAGAAACCATCATCAACTTTATTCTTTTATATGGTTTGAAAAAGAACACTCTGTCTCTGATCCAGTTTTTTATTACAAATTCAACCATGTATCACACATAGTTAAAAGAAAATTGCATTTTTTCTATTTTTTTAAATTTATTTTTAAGTAGGCCTTGCAAACAAATGCTTGGACGTTAATACTTGTTACCGTATCTGTAACATAATTTAATATCATTATAAAATGGTATTTGTCGTTATTACCCTGTTTGTCCAGTTGTTGTTTTTAGAGCAATTGTTCCTATTGTTACTGTTGTCTTTATTATTGTTTATTGGTTAATATTTAATATCTATTTTGTTATTAATTATCGTGGAATATGCCGGGTGGCAATTATAGACATGAAGAAAAGTTCAACATGCTAACGTGCTACATTTTGTGCCACAAAAATATTATAAATACAGCGGCAATGTATCTTTATACATATCCAGAACGAATACAGCCATGTAATTCCATTTTCTTACAGCTGGCTAGAAATTTAAAAAGCCACTTTTATCTCGAAAAGGACTCTTTAGCAGAAACCCCAAATAATGTTTTACAAGCAGTTATTGAGAACCCTGAGATATCAACTTGGCAAATTAAACAAATCGTAGGAGTAGCCAAATCCACAGCTCAATTTCTTTTGCGTAAAAATACACACCTATAAATTTAAGATTTGCGAAGGACTTAAACCGGGAGATTTTGAAAGCGCCAATATTTTTGCGAGTGGTATACACGCACGTGTAAAGAAAATATAAATTTCTTCAAAAAATATGGTCCGACGAAAGTATGGTCACTAATCATGGTATCTTCAACCGTCGCAATACGCATTACTAGGCTCAACAAAATCCGCGTGTTAAGAAAATATTGAAACATCAAGAACGTTTTGGGTTTAATATGTGGTGTGGAACTTTAGGAACTAAAATACCAGGTCCATGTATTTACCATAATTCATTAACTGCAGAAATGATACATTCATTTATTTTTATGGCTATAGTGGCCATCCTGCATATTCGACCGTAATAATACAATAAGATATTAGTTATTCATCAATAAACAATAATAGAGACAACAGTAACAATAAGAACAATTGCTCTAAAAACAACAACTCGACAAACAGGGTAATAACAATAAATACTATTTTGTTATGATTATAAATTATGTTACAGATACGGTAACAGGTATTAACGTCCAAGCATTTGTTTGCAAGGCCTACTTAAAAATAACTTTAAAAAATAGAAAAAATGCAATTTTTCTTTTAACTAAAAATTAAAATATGACAGGTGATACATCGTTAAATTTGTAATAAAAAATGGGTTCAGATACAAGGTGTACTTTTTTCGAGCCATATAAAAAAATAAAGTTGATGATGGTTTCTTAAAAACGAGACGTCGGGTATAAAAACTAAAAATACTGTCATGTAGTAGCTAAAAAGTGCCAGTGAAAAAGTGTTATTAGTTTGTTTATATCTCTTAAAATAAAGTCAGTGTTGCAGAACTATGGGATCAAATTTCAAGGTGTAATTCCTTATGTTATTTTATGAAAAAAGTTTCTATAAGCCGGAATTGCTTCCTTACTGAGTTACAGGGCGTTAAAATTTAGGAAAATTTTTAAATATTTTTAATGTGCATAGGCCGATTTAAATAAATTCGTGTACATTTATTTAAAGTAATAAGGCGCCTATTAGTCCCCTAACCATATTGTTATTATTGGGTCCAGTGGCGTCTCAGTGGGCACCGCAACTCATATTATTGAGTAAAAAGTACGCCACAAACTTTTTTCACGTAGTTATCATATTTGTCTGTAATTAGGCAATTAATTATACAACTTTGTAGTTTTTTCTATTTTTTTTCGTATCTTGCTTTGTTATCGAAAAAAATTAAAGCCACTTTAAGTCATTCTAAAAGTAGCCCTAAATACGTAGGGTGTTCAGTAAGTTTTGAGATATTTTGTAACTAAATGGTGCAGGAAAGTAACATTGATGTTTTTTGTTTGTACATGTCATGACATGTCGTAGTCCTACATAGTTATTAGTAAACTATCAGTTTTGCGCCAGTTCGTGTCCAGCGATTTTAGCGCAATGGCGTCGTGGACGACTATCGAGTGCCGTGCAATTTCGAAATACAACTTTTCACGTGGGTTATCTCAAGAACAGTGTTTAGAAGAAATGAAGCGTATACTTGCTGATGACTGTCCATCTCGTGCGACCATATACAGATGGTACAAACAATTTCAGCGGGGCTCGTTTTCGCTTGAAGACGCCTCACGCTCAGGTCGACCGTGTGAAGTAGTTACCCCAGAAAACATATCTGCCGTCCAAAAGCTATAGAAACAAACCGACGAATTACCTATCGACAGTTAGAGGAGACATTGAACATTAGTTTAGCAACATTACACACGATCATACATGAGCACTTGGGTTTTAGAAAAATTTGTACTCTTTGGGTTCCACACAAGTTAACTCCCGAGCAGCAGACACAAAGAGGAAATTGGTGTAAAAAAATGATGTCCAAATTCCAGGAGGGTAAATCTAAAGACATAGTGTCGATCATCATGGGAGAGGAAACTTATCTTTATTATTACGACGTCCCAACTAGACAACAGAATAAGATATGGGTTCTCGAAGGTAAAGATACTCCGACCGAAGTTCGAAAATCAAGATCTGTAAAAAATAATTATAGTTGTTTTCTTTGGTTCAAGAGGAACAATTGAACGTGTTGTGCTCCGAGAACAGAAGACCGTAAATGCTCTCTGGTACACTACAGTATGCCTTTTAAAACTTATAGAAAAGTTAAGAGTGATTCGCCCAAACTCGCAACTCGCTAGCTGGTGCCTTCATCATGACAATGTCCCACCTCATCGAGCTGAACTTACCAGTCAATTTTTAACAGATGCAGGCTTGAGACTGTTGAAACATTTGCCTTATAGCCCTGACTTGGCGCCGTATGACTTTGCGTTGTTTCCTTTTATCAAGAGCCAACTAAAAGGACAAAAGTTTAAAACTGAACGCGCTACTGGAGGCCTGGGATAAAATATGCGCTGAAATTTCAAATGAAAAGTGAAAAGCTATTTTCAGTTACTGGTTTATTAAAATGGAAAAGTATATTCAATGTGGTGGAAATTATTTTAAAAAATCAAATAAATGTACGTATATCTCAAAACTTTTCGAACACCCTAAGTAGCATAAAAAACAATCTAAAATTAAAAAATAAAGTATATCGATCTTAGTAAATAGGGAAAATGACAATTTTTGATAAAATACACGACTGCTAATTTATTTTAAAGCAAATAATTATTTTATATTAATTTTTGCTTTTTATTTTTTTCATGTTGTATATGGTTACTTTTTAGAAGAAATTAAAGTGGTTTTATTATTTTCTCTCTTCTTGAAAACGAAGGTAGATACACAGAAAGAGATTAAAAAGTTGTAATAATAATTGCTTAATAAAAAAATATATAGAAACGTCAAATAAATCAGTGGCGTATTTTTTTATATATATTTATATAATATAAGTTGCGGTTAGGGCTAAATAGTGGCCTTATTACTATAAATAAATGTACCAAATATTCTCCAAATCGGCCTAAGCATAATAAAAATAATTACATTTTTTTTTTATTTTAAGACCCTGTATTTCAGTAAGGAAGCAACTTCAAACATATGTTTATTGGTACTTTTTTCATTAAATAACATAAGGAATCACACCTTAAAGCTTGATCCTATAGTTCTGAAACACAATGTATATTCCAATAAAGCAAAAACTAAAGAAGTTTTATTTTTCGTTTTGGCTTAGCCTATTGTAAGCTGCTATGTTTACCAATCGACCCTTCGTAACCGTGCGTATATCGCAAGTATTTTAACCAGCAGGCGAATTCTTAACCGGTGTCTCAAGTCTTAACGTATCGAGAAACTACCGAGTGGTGATTCTTAACTTATTGGAAACTTGATTTCGAGTCGATATCTCCCGAGTTCCATATCTAGGCACTATCCTTATTAAATAAGTCTTTACCCCATAAATTATACACGTAAAAACAGATGAAAAAATAGGGCCGATAGGTTTTGAGAGGGATATCGAGAACACGAAGTTAAGAATCGGGGCCAAGTTTCTTTAATATATTAAAACTTTATTAAATTAAAACGTTTTTTTTTTTTTTAGGACAATGTCTAGACGTAAACCAAGCATCAACGTTACATTTTACATCATGGGTAACAGTAATTGTGTGTATCCTTGTAAGCTGCTTAGTAAGACCTGCCAGCTCATGGTGGCTTTATAGATGATCAATTTAATAATTTTTAGTTATTTAAGAAATTATATTACTAAATGAGACTGTAAAATAACGGTTGTGTTAAGATAAAATCTTGGGCAACAAATTTGGAAAGTATACAATTTTAAGGTAGAAATTTAACATCTTTTACATGTATTTTAAACTAACGTATTAGAACAAAAATTGTATTACTGAATATGATTGTGATTGTATGTTTTCAAATTTAAATTCAAGTCCTAAACTAAGGTTACACTTTAATAAGGTTGACTTTATATGTAGCAAACGTTTAAAAAATCATGGGTCTTTATATGAGAACAATATTATTTAAAACTACGCGTTATGATATAAATATGATTTTTAATTTAAAATCATCTTAAGCTTAGAAAATAAAAGAAAAGTATCTTATATTAGGATCAAAAATATGCAAAACTGTAGAATATCAAAATAATAGTTTTTTTTTTGTAATATTTTTTTAAGCTTAAACTTATTCTCTTTGCTACAAGTACTTATATTTTAAAAAACTTAAATATTTATACAGGGTGAGTCAGAAGTCTGACAAAGCTCATTTACTCGTTATCCATAAAACTATTATATTTTTTTCGTAGGTATATAGCCAGGCCTAAACTTCATATTTGACAAATATTTTGATGTATACAGGGTTGCTCACAAGAACGTGCCGATATAAAGTTATGTTTTTTAAATGGATCACCCTGTATTTTATATTTTTGTTAGATTCGTCTTTACATTTTAACACTTTTTTGTTTTATGCTATATAGGGTTAAATCTTTAAATTTATGAAGTATCGAAGTTTGTATTGGAAAAATAGCAAATTCAGGACATTGTTTATAAGGCTACCATTTTCCCATTTTTAAATATTGGTAAAATTGCAACAAAACAGGCAATAAGCTAATACCTTATATTTGTACACCCTATTTATAAAATAGGTTTTGGTTATACAGGGTGTCCAGCAAACAGTGGTAGATTTTAAAACTTTAAAATCTTTAAAACTTTCTTATTTCAAATGGAACACCCTGTATTTTGTTCTGACCATTGCTTCGGGCTTTTTAATATCTACAAATCTTCTTGAGGTTTCCCCATACCTAAGTCAAGTAGTTTTTGCAATATTTTTATTTTTTTACTTTTTTACATTAAAATATTAATTTTTAATCTAGAAATGTAGTTGGCCCAGAAATTAACAAAGAAAACAATAAAATAAATTATGTCATGATATTATTGTCCAACTTTTAACGTAAGGGGTAGAGTTTTTAAATGATTTTTTAAGACAAGAATTAATTGATATGATTTATGTTATCGGTGAAGCTAAAAAAGTATTTATTAGCATGCCGATTGTATAACATGCAATATCTCAATCGAAGACAACCCAGCAAAAAGCTTTGGAAAAACTAAAAGAGCGATTTGAATCTACAGGTAATGTTGAATAATATTGAAACCCAAGATAAACAAATACGTGACGACCGAAGAAAAGAATTAGAAATTTTGTTACATGTTCAGGAAATTCCATCCTACAGCAGCCGAGATTTGACCACTATTTTAGAAACTTCACAATCTTCGGTAAATAGAACAACAAGAAAGTATAAATATCATTCGTATCAAATTTCACTTCACCAAGAACGAGGTGGGGAGGATTTTATAAAAAGAGAGATTTTTGTAATACAATTCTCAGAAAAAAGCTGATAATCCCGATTTTTTATCACTTATTTTATTTAGTGATAAGGCATCATTTATAAAATAATGGCATAGTTAATAGACACAATATACACTATTATGCATTAGAAAATCCTTCTTGGGTTCGGGAGGTGTACAACCAGAATCTATGGTCGCTTAACGTTTGGTGTGGAGTTCTCGGCGATTATCTTATAGAACCATATTTTTTTGATAATCATTTATCTGGTGGAAAATGTTAAATGTGGTTACAGCAAGATGGTGCTCCTCCACATTTCCATAGAATTGTTTGGGAATTTTTAAATAAACAATTTCCCAAAAATCGATTGGGCGAAGAGGCTATTGAATGGCCACCAAGATCTTGTGATCTTACACCATTAGACTTTTACTTGCGGGGGTTTTTGAAAGAAAAGGTGTACGCGGAACGTCCTACTACAAAGTAAAATATGAAAGGAAGGATAACGGCGGCGGGCAGATTTTCCTGCATAAGTTTTTGAGGTACGAAGATTAATAGTGGAACGTTTTCATAAATGTATTCAAGAAAATGGTTGTATTTTTGAAAATTTTATTTAAACTTTACATTTTATTTCCAATTTTAATCCCTATAAATAAATAGTGGACTACATTATGTCTTTTTTTTGTTGATATATTTCGATATAACATTTTCCAAATTTGATGTATTCAGAGAAACTGTATGAAGATAGTTTGATAGTAGGCATTTATAAAAAAATACTCTGGTTTTCAAGATTACTCCAATTTTAAATAAATATCTACATTTTTTCGTAAAAAAATTAAATAAATACAGTTATTGAAAAAACTACTTGATTTGGGTATAGAAAAACCCTAAGAAAATTTGTGGTATTAAAAAGCCTAAAGCAATGGTCAAATAAAATACAGGGTGTTTTATTTAAATTAAAAAATGTTTAGAGATTTTAAAGTTTCAAAATTTACCACTATTTACTGGCACCCCGTATAACCAAAACCTATTTTATAAATGGGGTGTACAAATATAAGGTATTAGCTAATTGCTTGCATAAGCAATAATCTTCAAAAATAGGAAAATGGTAACCTTATAAACAATGTTCTAAATTTGCTATTGTTCCAATAGAAACTTCGATATTTTCTAAATTTGAAGATTTAACCCTATATAGCATATAACAAAAAAGTGTTAGAATGTAAAGAGGAATCTAACAAAAATATAAAATACAGGATGATCCATTTAAAAAAACATAACATTATATTGGCACGCTTTTGTGAGCAACCCTGTATACATCAAAATATTTTTAAAATTTGGAGTTTAGACCTATTCAACTACAAAAAAAATTACAATAGTTTTATGGATAAGGAGTAAATGAGCTTTGTCAGACTTCTGACTCACCCTGTATGATGTAATTAAAAAAGTTTATACAAGGGTTTACAGACAAACGTACTTGTAGTAAAATTATCAATTCCATGGGCAAAAAGAAATTTAAGAGAGTTTTGTTAAAAACGAAGGTCGGCTAAAAACTATTAGGACCATTTAATTTTATTTCAAATATTAATAACTAAAATAAAGCATTACACAAATGAAAAAAAAGCTATAACACCTATTTTTTAAAGCACTAAACCTATTTATTAAGGCCAAATTGGACCTAATAGGCCACAACCATCCTATAATAATAACATCTGCTCACAAAAAAAGTGAAACGTGCATTTGACTAGACCAACCCAAAGGTTTGTATTTTGACACACTGAATCTGAATTTCAGGTCAATTTAACCCATACACTTCCAAAATATCAAGAACACTTTAAAAAGTGTTTGTTAAACTAAACCATGCATGATTTTTAGGTTTTTTAATCCGTTAAATACTACTATAAAGCTTATTTTGACTAAAAGCCATTTTAAATGTAAAAAAATGCACAAAACTCTTGAAAATTGCTTCGATACTGGGTGTTCTGAGTAGTACCTAAATCGTAAAGTACCTATAGTTCGTCCAGTTTTGTGCAATTTTCTTACATTAAAAATGGCAATGGTCTATATTAACTTTTTATTAGTATTCAGTGGAATCGAAAAACATAAAAATCATGATTTGTTCAGTTTAATAATTTTTTATATCACTAAAACTGCCGATTTTTCTCAACTTTTTAAAGTTTTTTGATACTTTGGAGGTATATTTAACCCATATACCTCCAAAATGACTGACCCTTAATCTGGATCCAGTGAGTCAAAATACGTATCTTTAGGACGGTCGGTCAAATGCACTTTTACTTTTTTTGTGTGCCGGTTTCATTAGTCCACCTTGGTTTAATAAATAAGTTTTATGGTACTGAAAATACGTGATGAATATTTTTTTTTCTTTGTGGTGGCCTAAATTTTCTATATCTTTACAAACCAAATATTAACATAAATTACATACTCTTAGATTTTGCAGAACGTTTGTTACACAAGGTATCGTACTATAATCTGTGATGTAAGTAAAATGTTGGTTCTTACCTAATTAAATATGTAGTACCCCTAGTGTAAAATCACATTAGAAATGTCTGAATAAGCTTAATATTTATGTTTATTGCTATTTGGTAGATATTAATTAGCATGTTTTAAATCAAAGAGTGAAAAGTAACTATTAACTATTAAAAAAATGTTTAAAATATTCCACTCAAGGTTTAATAACACTAAGGTCAAACATATAAAGTTCAATGCCAATCCGGAGCAGTATTTTTGCAAATAATTAAATTATTAATAAGAACAATAAAAACATTTATTTGCCTGTTATTTTTAATTATAATTAATAGAAATCCTAAAATTCCTGTTTTAATGCAAAATCTTATTAAAAAAAAAACATTTAATTTGGTTTAAATTGTGATCCAACGTAGAAACGATCTGTTTTAGGTTGTTCTCTATTTATTGTTGAGGAAATGGCTCTTGGGGTAGATTAATATTTAATATTCTGTTGGTCGCGTCTTATCTGTGGGATACAATTCAGCTTTAAAACAGACCCTTGTTTGTTGGTAAGATGCCTTCCCTGTATCTTTCTACTTCAAAGCAGTAAATCGTTCAGTACCTATAGTGTCCGCCTTCTACATGTCCGCATAAAGTCTGAGGGATAATGCGCAAGTATTTTATATTATAAACGAACGAACAAACAAATTAAAAATACATACTACACAAAGTTATACTATCTGTATTTTTTGTTAAACAATTAAAACATGTATAAAACATTGCTCAATTAAAGGAATCCTTTAATAATTCTAAAATAAGAAATGTACATATCATAATAAATAAATAGTTACTTTTCACGAATATTACAAAAACCTACAAAAACTGTGATTATTTATTTGTTTAAAAAACAAAATCATTTTAATATAAACTATAAATATTAACATGCAGGATGTATAAAATATTTTTGCACGTAATATGTTATCTAACTTTTAATCCTAACAATGGGGGTGATATTTTCAAACCAGAAGCAATATTACATCTTTAGTTGTTAGTAATATACATATGTAGAAATATAATTAGTATTGTTAACCCTTGTTTTAAAATTACTTGTTTCTTAAGCAATAACCTACAATAGAATAGAAATGTATAAATTTAAATATTAATATTTAAAATAATAACAATAATAATAGGATTACATATAATGTACCCAAATAATTGTTGATTACCTCATTCGATTATACCTGGTGGTGCGAAACCTAAGGCATCCCTTTTAAATTTTTAAGGAGGTTGATAATTGGCTTCCCTGTACATTTTACAAAAAATATAAGATAACTTTTTGAAAAAAAAAACAATTTTTCAAACCTGCGTGCCAAGTTTTTAAACATTTTAATGAGCGAATCTTAAATTATTCAATTAAAGGTAACTGCAAAATGACCAAATTTTCGGTTCTGGTAAAACCAAACAGACAGTAGCTATTATACTATTAGTATTCATTATACAGGTGTCTGTTTGGTTTCACCTGATCTGAAAGTGTGGTAATTTTGAAATTACATTTAATTGAAAAATTCGCTTATAAAAAGTTTTGAAACTTGGCACAAGGGTTATATTCGTCTCTTCAAAAAGTTATCTTACATTTTTTCTGTAAAATATGGAGGGAACCAAGAATTAACTCCTTTAAAATTTTCATGGGATTTCCTATGTTCTGCTTGGCGACGCACCACCCGGCAAGGGATATCGGGTGGTGCGTCTTACATATGTCACTTTATAAAACTAAAACAATTTTTTGTAACTTTGACATATAGGATATACAATTTTTATTTATGTCTTTATTTTATGTTAAAAAATAATAAATTTCTGACATAAATAAATATAAAATAATAGTATTTATAAAAAGGCATGTTAAGCTTAGCCTATTTTTAATTTAAATAAAAAAATATGACTTTAACATAGGTCGCCTTACATTTTGTAAAATAAAATATTTAGAACATTTATTAAATTCTACTTTATGCCAAATTATTTTTTACTAAAGTGAATTTAGAAAGGAAAACAAAAACAACAAAAGCCATGTTTGGGTATTTTAACAACACGCATACACACGGTCAGTCATGCCTTCGATACTACCTGAAATGAAAGGAAGTTCGCGAATAAGTGCGATCCTGTGTATACTAAAATGATGGCGCGTTTCTTCGCAAATGATAGTATCAGTCTTACTAGCAGACATGTCTCTTCAAGTAGGCCCGTAAGACATGCCTTACTGTGTATATCCCAAGTTACATATAGATGGGCACTTTACAGCAGACAATTTTTTTCATTAGAGTACGTTCATAAATTACGTGAGGCACTTAGGAGGGGAGGGGTTCCATTTGAATCTCACTTAATCTCATTGTGTATGAAGGGAAGTCTGTGCAAATATCACATAATTTTTTTCCGCTAGAAATAGAAAAAAAGTAACGGGATTTGGGCAGGTCCCCCAGGAAAAAAATGTTATCCAGTAACAAACAAAACTAACTTTTTGGGCCAAGGACCTTTTTTTGTTTCGTTTGTTTGCTCGTTAAACTTTTTTAGACTAACACAAAGTCAATTTCGGTTTGAGAAATCGTCCAAAAAATCTCACATAAGATTGGGATATGGGGGAGGGTCAAAAAATTTTAAAAATGCCTTAAATTTATGGACGTTTCCTGTATACAGTCTGTCTAGATAAGTTGGCGTCACGTGTAAAACTTTTTAACTTTACAAAAAGTTTCTTATTGATGGCAAAATTTTTACAAAAATTTAGTTAGGTATTATAAAAGTTTTAATCTTACCTAAAAGGCAAACATCTAGGATAAAACTCTCTCAGTCAAGTATGAAGTTTGAAAATGTCATTTTTATTTAAGAGTAAAATACCTGTATTTCTAGAAATGTCAAATTTATTATAACAAAAAATATAAGAAATTAAAAACAAAAATTCAAATTTTCACCCTTGTTTATTTTCAAAAACGAAAAACGTTTGCAAATTTATAAGTTACTTTTAATTCTTAACAAATTTCCTTTATTGTAATTCGGAATATCTACGGTTTTCGAGAAATCCAGGTACTTTTTTCTTATGCAAATAATATTTTTTTGCCAAAATCCGTAGATAACCAAAACAGTTTAATATCTGAAAATTGGCTTTTAGGTTTTGGACCATGAAATTTATTTTATTAAGAAAACCCTCTTATCAGAAAATTTTAAATAAAAAAATCCCATATGACGCCAACTTACGTAGACACCTGAATATGTAGATCGTTATGGGAAAATACCATATTATTACCGTAAAGCAAATTAAGAGCTCACCTTAATTGACTCATAAGTTGCAGTCTTATTTATTAACAAATTTGCTTCCGGTAATTTAAGCAATAAATTCCTAATAAATTCCATATAACGTTTAATTTACTGAAGAGACATTAATTGATTACACTCTACATACCCCTGACATCAATGACATACAGTACTCATGTACTTTAAAATATGTGTGTTAAATTTTGGAACACCCTATACAGGGTGTCTCTAAAAAGTGTGTACAAAATGCTACCAGGGACTCCTTGGGCCAAAATACAATGATCTAAGTTATTTATCTTAGTCAAAAAGTTTTCGAGATACAGGGTGTCAAAGTTTTTCTTTTATTTTAGTTATTTTTAAATATTTTTGGATTTTTTTTACAAAATTTGGTATACGGGTTTTTTTAAAGTAAGGACCCAAAAGCTACTTATATGTTTGCTGTTAAATGTAAAGGGAGCCACGTGCAGTACTTTACTTTTGTTAAAAGTGTCATTATTTTTATGTGCCTCGGTATATTTTCTAGTAGATAATTACCCTTTTTCCATATTTTTTGCATAAAAACGATATACCTATTAAATATTGCTGCGAGCAACCGTTTCTGAGATATTTTAAGCCGTAGAACGATTTAACTTAATTTGTCTTGGTTAACAAGTTGATCGTTTGCGACAAAAAAATAAATGGCAAATTGGACAGCTTGTATCTTGCAAACCAGCAACCTTGGACTAAGGTAATTATATTAGATTTTTGAATTTTGACCTAAAGAATTTTTCGTAGTATTTTATATAAACTTTTTGGACACTATCAGGTGGCCTAGATAAAGCGTAAATAAATGCAGTGGATAACTTTGTGTAAAATAAAATGAAAGTTGTCAGAAAACAACTTTCTGAAATATGACACTTTTAATAATTTTTCACAGGTTAGCAATGGAGACTTTTTATTACGGTCTTGCATCTACAATTTTAGTTTTATTAGCTAATATTTTGGGCAGTAAAAGTATAACGATGTAGAATCAGAATGCGCTAATAATTTAGACTTTGATAGAAATTGACATTTCTTGTTTTATTTCTGTACCCTTTAAAGGTAGAAATATCTTAAAAATGCTTGCTCGTAGCGATATTTATCACGTATACCTTTTGTTCACTAAAATATGGAAGAATAAAAATTCTGTACTAAAATTTTAATACACCGTGGCAAAAAAAGTTACGACACTTTAATCCTTTGCAAAGAACTGCAGGTGGCTCCCTATACAATGAATGACAAATAAATATACTATTACAGTACCAAACTTTAAAGGGTAATTTCTTATGCCGTTTTATGAAGAAATGTTTCTATAAACATATGTTCGTAGTTGCTTTGTTTCTGAGATACAGAACGTTAAATATTTTTAAAGGTCTGTTTGTTTTTAAATACCTTTAATACGAAGACAGATACAAAAAAATATATACTACACTAAAAAGTTGTACTTTTAGTTACTTTAAAGGAAAAAAATATAAAAACTGCATAAAAAGACAGTGACGTACAGTGGGCACAACAGCTAATATTATTGAGAGAAAAATGTGCGCCACTGGCTTTTTATGCCATTTTAATATTTTTTTCTTTAAAGGAAAGAAAAATACAACCTTTTAGTGTAATACATTTTTTTGTATCTGACTTCGTATTTAAGATCTTTAAAAACAAACAGACCTTTAAAATAATATTTAACGCCCTGTATCTCAGAAACAAAGCAACTCCCGACATATGTTTATAGGCACTTTTCTTTAAAAATTACATAAGAAATCATCCTTTAAAGTTTGATACCGTAGTTAGGAAATAACCCTTATTTTAATTTGGTAACAAGTCATTTTTAAGCCACCCTGTACATCCAACCTTCAAATAGTTTTGTGAAAATATATTTTCTTATCAAGCAGGACTTTTTATAAAGAATAACTTTTTTTCGTAAAATTAATAATAAAAAAGTTTCCCATTTGTTAAGAACTTCCGAAGACACGCTGTATAGTTTTTAAATTTATTGACGTTATATCTATATTTTCCGGATGCCAATTTAAGATATAATAGCATCTGTGTACTACTTTCGGTTTAACCGGAAGTCATATAAACTTTAATGTTATAAATGGAATACCCTGTATATTTTTTAGGATTTGAATTCTATAGGTCATTCCTGATATAAAACCTATGATAGATCCATAACCTAACTTTTTTGGTTTTAGAGAAAATTGCGTTTGAAAATGTCTAAAGGAGAGCACAATATGCAGTTTTATGGGAAAACAAATGAACATAACAAAAATTTAAAATGCTGAAAATATTTCTTTTAAAGACTCTGCCTTTAGAGACCACTATAAAATTACTTCCTGTTTAAGCGAAAAGCAGTAAAATTTGAACTTCAAGTATGATAACCCTTGTAATTTTAATGAAATACCCTTATATATTTTTTAGAATTTAAATTCTCTAAGCTATTTCTGATATAAAATCTATAATATACCCATAACCTATCTTGTTTAGTTATAGGAAAACTGTGTTAGAAAAGGTCCAGACGTCGACACAATATCCATGAACCTGTTTAATGTGAGGTCGTTCGGACCTTTTCAAACTCCGTTTTCTATAAAACTTAAAAAGATAGGTTATGGGTATATCATAGGTTTTATATCAGAAATAACCCAAAGAATATAAATCTTAAAAAATATGTAGGGTGTTCCATTAAAATTAACAGGGTTATCATACTTGGAAGTTCAAATTTTACAGCACTTTAGGCTAAACCGGAAGTAGTATTATAAAGGTCCCTAAAGGTAGAGTCTGTCGTTTGGACATTTTCAAACGCCATTTTCTTCGGAACCAAAAGAGTTAGGTTATGAATATATTTAAGGTTTTATATTAGGAATGAACTGTAGAATTCAAACCCTAAAAATATACAGGGTGTTTAATTTAAAATATCAAAGTTTATATTACTTCCGGTTAAACTGGAAATAATACACAGATGCTTTTATATCTAAAATTGGCATCTAGTGATAAAATAAATATAACGTCCCTTAATTTGAAAACTATACAATTGCACTGAAGAAAATAAATTGCTGGATAGTAATTTCGTTGTCCCAGAAAGGAATTTGCACAGACCTTTAAGACACACCCTGAATAGTAAAAATGATAAGTCAAATTTTTAGTAAGTCAGTTTTACAGCTTCACTTTACATGTTTTTTATTCGTTAAATAATTATCTGGTTTAATAAAACCTCCAAATGTTTTTAATAATTTTTTGTCTATTTTTGTCGTTTAAAATAGAAATATTTTGTAGCACAACAATACCAAGATGATAAATCTACATATTTTTAACAGCAACGTCACACAACCGATGGGTGTGAGACGCTGACAATAACGCTGCAAAAAACTTACTGCATTTGGGTTTATTTTTTTATTTAATACGTTGATCATTTATAATCTTAATACAGGAAAGTTCTTTTTTTTTTATCTTTAAACAATTACGAAGGCTAAAAGCCTAAATACTTACTGGGTTTATTATTTTTTTCTACTTACCAGATTAGTTTTGTTCTATATTTATTAAATATATTTCGGAGTAAAGGTGCAAATATTATATTGTAAATGATTTTCGTTGGAACTATTTTCCATTTGTTTTGCTGTTAACATAACTGTAAACCAAGCTTAAGTGCAACCGGTGTTCGACCATAACAGCTTCTGCTTAGTCTCGCGCCCCATCGTTTAATAATTCAAAAGTACAAGAAAGAGGTACTCAATGGCAAAATTATTTCAAATGTTGTCTACAAAATATTTAGTTTAGTTTGGTGAGTAATTTATTTTTTAACATGATTTGGCATTCAATTTTGAGTTTATTCTAATTTAACTTTAAAGGCAATGACGTTTTATTTTCATCTTAACACATAGTTTAATTACTGAATAAGTTTACCTTTTTCAAGTTTTTAACTAAAGGTAACTCTTACTCAGAAGTTAAAAAATGTATCATATTTTAGGTAACATTTTTATGGAAATTTAAAAAATGAATTTTTGTTACAAAAAGAACAACTGTTTGCAATTAATTAAGAAAATATACTTTGTGGGTATCAAATTATTATAACATAAAAGAAAATCCTTAATAGCTTTTGAATTAAACTTGTTTTTTACAAATCTTTAGCTTTTTAAAAAAAGAAAAAAGTACAAAGTAACGTAATTTAATTGGTATATTAGTTAATTTCATTTTTATTTAAAAAATATTAAAAGCTCTTTTAAAATTACCCACCAATAAAACTTAGCGACCTTATATTAACAAAGTTCTAACTCTCAATTTTTAGGTAAATGGCCAAGCAAAAATAAGTCAAAAAATGTTTAAATGTTTTTGTGTTTTTTTTTTTAATGCCGCATAATTGAAAAAACTAAATTTTTACATTTTTATTTACAAAACGATGTGCGATTTGCAATCATTAAAAGTTGTATATTATGTAATATTTTAATAAAAGTTAGGAAATTTTATTAGTTTTAGAATAAGTATTGTGTAAAAATTAGGATAAAATAGTAATAAAAAGACATAGCGTTGAAACAAAAATATTATAAAAGGCAGATGATACAGACACAAAATATTTCATTTATTTCCAAAAAACGCTTGCAACGAATAAAATTACCTCTTAGAGTATATTTCATATTTTTATATTGTTACCATAAAAAACCCTTACCAACAAAAATAAGAATTGACCTTTAAACCGGGTTTACAAAATAAGTATATTATCACAATGAATTAAATCTTTAAATTTAAAAACCATAGGTCTGAAAATATACTACTATACTATCATAAAAATTGCATCACCTAGAAATATTGTATCAAATGCCACCAAAGATGATTAACGTGTTACGACGAATTTGTGTAATTGCCAACTTCATGTATTCGGCAAAATTGTGCTTATTTCCTAAAATAGGCAGTTATTAAATAAATTGTCACATTGGGGTGGACATGGTTAGTTTTGGTTATATAACTTTTTTTTGCTCTGTTAAAAAAAAGATTTAACTAACTAGAACTAGCCATGACCCACGCCGCAATGAGACAGAACAGCTTATCTCACAAATTAAGCAAAATTTTAAGTTTGCCCAATACATGAAATCGGCAATTACACAAATTCGGCGGAATATACGCATTAAATTTTAAAGCAATACAAATATGGTTTAAAGAGTGGTATAAATTCTGATTGTTATTAGGAATGCCGATGAGCGATACCGGATCAAAAGGTTTCAAAAGAAAGAAGAAATTTGGTATGAGGTGTTCATCATTTAGGGATAAATATGATGGTTGTACGTAGAGCAAGCGTAAAAACTATGTGTTATAGCCCACATCCACCGCGTTTGTAATGCTTTATTTCAGCAGGATAGGGACCATATATCGCTTGTCTAACTATGGCTTATCTAGAGACAAATGTTCGCAATTTTCCTGGACTTTTACGTTCTCCTGATCTGGCCCTCATAGAACATGAATGGGACATGATAAACATATGGTTCTGTACATTAGAGAGGTAAAAAATAAAATTCACGTTGGGACGCAATTTTCCATATTACTATACTCTTATTAATTCAAAAAAAAAGGATTTTTGGTGTCTTGTTTTAGCCCAAAGTGTAATCACTTAGGTATAGCAAATAATTTGTATATGAAACAGCGAACGTTGTTTAAGTTTCATACATTATTTTTGATGTTGCAATTTTAATGATAAGTAGTATATTTATTATTACATTATGTTTGTTAATCAAAAGTTCTATCAATTTAGTAAAAACCTAATTTTAAGTTTTTTAGATGCTTTTAGGGCCTACCAAAAGAGCCAAAAAATACAACTTGTAAAAACTGCCAAAATGCTTACAAAGGTGAGCAGTTTCTATTTTGTGAGTTTCATGTTAATTTTTAATATTGCTATTGCTTTTAGTTTTACGTTTTTTCTTCTAATAATATAAGGTAATATTTAACTAGTTAAAAATATGTTTTATGAGGAAACTATTTTCTATTTTTGTCGACCTACCCTATATATAATTCTTATTTATTTTATGTCTTTTAAGTGGTACAATTACAAGAATAAATGAAATATTTTGTAAAAAAAGAATGGTGCCTTGATTGTATTGTTTAAAAACACACAAAACTAAAATAGTATAATATAAAAATGCAATTGTTGTAATTAAACCTGTAAATTATTAAAAATAAATATCAAAGCAATAACATTTTCCGAAGTTTTATTTCAAATATACCGGGTGATGTATCGCCGGGCGGGACATAGGAAATCCCATGTAATTTAATGGGGTCAACTATTGGCTCCCCTAATTATTTTAGAGAAAAATTCTATGAAAATTTGTTGAAGAGCATGCAAATCTACGTCCATGGTAAAAACTTTAGATTTTTCGGTTAACCCGTTTGCTAGTTAGATGCTAATATATTTTTAAAAATTGTTACTTTATTATCGCCTCATATATATTAACAACAATAAAATTACCAGTTACCGTGACATAACGTTGTCATTTTGAAATTTAGTGCTTTATAATTATCAAAAAATCGTAGAGCGAAAAGATTAATCATGAGTTATACTACTGAAGAAAAACTATTGATGATTAAATGGTACTATCAAGAAAATAGTTACCAAAAGGTGTCAGACATGTTCGCTGCAGTATCCGAATAGACCGATACCCGGAAAATCAACAGTCGATAGGACTATCAAAAAATTTGAGACCAAAGGCACAATGATAAATATCTGCAGATGTGAAGCTAGGGAGTATCGAAGAGAAGAAAATGTAAGAGATGATAGAGACTTGGAAATTTTATTGCACATGAAAGAGAAAATGAAGGGAAGGTGAGTACAAAGAAACTTCAGGATATCATCATCCGGATTTTGAAAAGGCATAAATACATTTCATACAAATATGAAAGACATCAAGAGCTAAGGGATGGGGATGAAATACGACGGCAGGAATTTTGTTTTGACATGATGGAAAGGGCAAACATGGACAGGGAATTTTTAAGAAATATTTGTTTTACTGATGAGTGCACATTTACGTTAAACGATGAACCCAATCATCAAAATTACTAATACTGGAGCAAAGAAAACCAACACAGATTTGTCGAAACGAAGACGCAATATTCACAGAAAGTAAATGTTTGGGCGGGGATTTTCGGACAACATATTATTGGACCATTTTTCTTAATAAAAATTTGAATGCAGAATTTTATTTGGAACTACTCGAAGAACTAATTTTACCCGCTTTAGATGATGTATCCAGGAAAAATCAGGAAATTTGGTACCAAATGGATGGCTGCCCGGCACATAATACCCTGGCTGTTCGGGAATATTTACACAATGCTTTTAATGGAAATGTTATTGGCCTACATCACACCATAAATTGGCCAGCCAGGTCTTCTGATATTTCGCCAAATGACTTCTTCCTCTGGGGCCATTTAAAAGCATGATATACAGGGATTAAAATTACTCTAATCTAGATGAGTTAAAAAATGCTATTTCTGCAGAATGCAATAAAATTTCAATTTACCAGTTAGCCAATGTAAGAAGACAATTTTATGAACGTCTTTAGTTAATGTCTAGCAGTCA